>MU739519.1:124217-141982 GCA_026770625.1 Nicotiana glauca
AAAGAAAATTAGGGCTTTAATAGTAACCAGGTTTTGCAAGATGGTAAGAACTTAAAATTAAACAAATTAAACAAGGAAGAAAGAATCAACAACAAAGAACAAATGCACATTTAAACATCCAACTTTCAGAACTCGGATAAACTAAAAAGGAATTAGGGTTTTTAACATGCTGAAATAGATAGAAGAATAAACATGAACAAATCATAGCCAAAACATAAACACGTTAAAAGATCAGTGATCTTTTGAAAAACATCAAAGGAAAAACCCTAGTGAAAGGTCATTTTTGCAAGAAAAGTTGAAGAACTTTCGCGAAAGCACTTAAACATTCATGGCAAATATAGATCTAAATTAGATCTGAAAGAAAAATCAAGAAATCCCAAAGATTAGGGTTTCGAAGAACCCAGAAAGGCGATAAAGGCCTTGGAATTTAATGATCTAACTAGAAGCGCTAAGGATCTGACTCGAACGGTTATGGTTAGCCGGAGAAAAGTAGGGGACGACCGGATAAAGGTCATGAATGGAAGTCAGGCAATGACTGGACCAGCTTTCTTCGAGATTTTGGCCGTGAAACCATACAAGGGAACACCTAGGAGCCATGGGAGGCCATTACACATTTCCGATGGCCATAAGAGGCCATGGATTAGGGCGGAATTGAAAGGCAGCGGCTAAGATTTATGAGGGCTTCAGAGAGAATTGAGAGAGGAGAGGGATTTGGGGGCGGCGTGTGGTAAGAAATTATTAGGGTTGGGTGTGGTTGGTAAAATTAAAAAGGAAAGAATGAAAGGTGGCCGTTGATCATTTAGATCAATGGCCTAGATTAAATGAGGAGCCGGACGGATCGGATACACGGGTCAGGGGTTGGGTTAATTTGAAATTGGGCAGGGTAATTTTGAACTTTGAAATTGGGGTTGCCAAATTGGCTATAATTGACATGCAATTGAGGCCAAATCGTAAATAGCCAATTTTCCGTTTAATTTTTTTTATAAAATAGTAATACAAATTTTAAGAGCAGATTAAAAGTACTGGGTAAATGAATATTATATAAATATTAATTTAAAAATACTGAGATTAATTTTATGAACATAAAACGCTATAAATTACAAGATAGGCTATAATTGCAATCATATGCAATTTAGCTTTTAAAATATCAAATAAATTTGTAAAAAATATGCAAAAATTATCTTAATTATTTTTTGGTGCAAATATGAGAATAAAATGAATTATTCACTAGAATGATAATTTTGAGAATAATTATTGGATTGTATTGTACTAAAATAGGCAACAAATTGGTTTTAAAAATCATTAAAATGCAAAAAATTTTGGTTGTGCTTATATATGCACCAATATGCTATTTTGGAAATATTTGGGTATAAAAAATACTTAGAAAAAAATTGGGTATCAACACCTAACACCTTCCCCCCGAGATAATTTCTAGCCCTAACCCAAAATCTGGTTCTCCAACTGATACCTTTCTTAGTCTCCTAATGCTCTTTTATCATTAGGTGGCGACTCTTTAATTCGAAACCCAATTCCCAAAAGGGAACGAGTTATCCTCCCAAATGTCATAAACCCGATTTCGCCTTAGAAAAAGGGGGTACGACAAGAAGCAAGGAAGACTATGACAAAGAGGAGATTACTACTACAAAAGCTAGAACTGGGAAGAACAAGAAAAAGACTAAAAAATAAAGTTCCTAAATAGAAACCCAAAGTTATCTTCAAAGCCAAGAAGAAGAAACTTGTCAATGCCATAGTGAATGATAATGAATATCTTAAACAGGAAGGAGAAAAACATGATGTATCAGGCAATAAAGAATACCACTAGGAAGTTGATGTGGAGAATAATCTGAGGGAACAAAACCAAAAATAAATGGAGGCCAGTAGTAACAATCCAGATATGGGTAGTAACTCAAACACTTGTGACAAAGTTTAAGAATCTTGCAATGTTCAAGAAAAAAGAAAGCAACAAGATCAAAGTTCTAGTAAGGTACAAGACAATATAAAGCAAGATATTATTCAAGAACCTACCAATATTCTAGACAGGAAAGAGCAACAAATATTTCAAGAACTCAGCAATACACAGAAGCAACAAACATATCACAACGCAGAGATACAAAATGTGAAACAACATTTTGATGAATCCAACAACGTCACCTCTGAAATTAAAGCTCTTCCAGGACTGAACCTTATTCTTCATATCAATAATCAAACTATCCATATGCACTCTAACATCAATAAGGGTAGGGAACCAAGCTTCAAAGTCTAAGTAAAAGCCCAATAAACTAAGCCGGGATCATGTTCGGAGGTCGTGTACCAAATCTGGATGTCAAAAGAGGATAAAACAATTTCACTCTGAGAGGAAAGTAGGAATTCTAGATTGCATATAGAATTAAATAGAGCAAGTACGTGAACATGGGCATTGGGGAAGCGACTTGCAGTTAGGATAGACATATACCTGATTGCCTTGCTTGATTGAAATACAGGAATTGTAAATGCATTCTTGTTGATTTTAATTCCATAGACATATAAGCATTAATTTAGCTTGAATATTCGAGTAAGAACTTGACAAATTCTTATGGGTAATATCAACCCTGTTAATCAACAATCCAGATAAAGCAATTAGTAATTTTAAGCCAAAAACTAAACATGATCGTTAGCTGGCCCGTGACCCTAGAATATCCTCTCCTACTGATTGTTATCCTAAAGTGCTTAAGTGTCGTGATTGATTGATTTCTAGTTATTTCATTGCTTAATAGTTTTTAGGTAGTAAATTAGTCAATTCCATATTTTGTGAGAAATCTCTTGAATGATAAGTTGTTTGAGTTTGAATAAGTCAAAAGTTAATCATAAGTCTTCATGGAAACAATACTCTACTCACTACTCTACTACTTGACGACCACGTATACTTGCGTGAGTGTGTTTTGTCATAACAAGTTTTCAGTACCGTTATCGGGGACTTAGAAATTAGCTACTTTAATGAGTTAAGCATTTATTAGTTATTTGTTCAAGTTTTAATTTTTAGTTTGCCTTGTTTGAGTTAACACAAGCTCTTCTCTTGAATGCGGATGATTAGAAGCGCCAACAACCTCCTTCCTCTTGATCCTGAAATTGAACGAACACTTCACAGAGTGAGGAGGGAAGTCGAAGCTAAAACTAGAATACAAAGAGAATTGGACATCGTAGGTCAACCATAACCAATAAAGATGTCAAGTAATGAAGAGTGTCCAGTGATAGAAGCCGCAAAAGGCCCAATCTTGCTAATATGACTCGGGCTATTGTGAAGACTGATATCACTGACATTTTGAACTCAAATTGTACATGGTACATTCGATTCAGTCCATATCTTATAAAGACCCACAGAGGCATATTCAGAACTTCTTGGAATTTATAGGCACTTATAATTATCCGAACGTTTCCAAAGATTATGTCAGGCTAACACTGTTTCGCTTTTCACTATTGGGAGAAGCTAAGGAATGGTTGTAAAAGAAGCCCGCAAACTCGATCCACACTTAGGATGATTTGGCAAGGAAATTCTTAATCAAAATTTTCCCCACTACGAAGACAAAGTCGCTCAGGAGCCAGATTCTTGGGTTCCAACAATGGGATGGCTAGACACTTTGTCAAGCTTGTGAAAGATACAAGAGCCTACTCAGAGACTGCCCGCATCATTGTTGGGCTGATGAGGTGTTTGGTCATACATTTGTTGATGGGCTAGACGAGACACCAAAGATTAATCTTGATTCAGCTTGTGGGTGTAGTTGCATGGCAAGGTTGTATAGAGAAATCCAGCTCTTGCTAAATAGCTTCACTGCTAATGATCATAATTGGCAAGGATATGGGGAATCACAAAGAGAAATTAAATAGAAAGGAGCCGGTGTGATTGAGCTTGATGACTTCTCAACCATGAGAGAATATGTAACAAAATTAGCAAATGAGATGAATATAATGACAATGAATCAAACATAACAGATGTAACATGTACAATAGATGGCTACTTGCTGCGAATTATGTGGTGACAGTGACACGAGTGACATGTCCTTACCAATCCTGAATCTATTTACTATGTGGGGTAACAAAGCAGGGGTCTGATGAACCAGCACGCACAATATGGGAACACTTACAATTCAAATTGGGAGAACCGTCCTAAATTCTCATTGCGTGGAAATCAGCCGACTCAAAATCACTATAGGCCCCAAGAAAATTTTAATCAACCTTAGAAGCCACTATAACAAATAGAAGAGAGTACGAGTGACTTGTTGAAGAAGTTGTTTCTTGACAATCAACAACTCACAATCGATTTTAGAAATCTGGAGAGACAAATGGGGTAGTTGGCATCAAATCAAAATACTAAGCCTATAGGCGCTCTTCCCAGTGATACAGAGAACAATCCTCAAGTTAATGCAGTTACACTCATAAATGAAAGGGAATTAGAAGACGTGCCAAAGAAGAGAAAGGACTAGCCTATACATGAAGGGGAATTGATTCCTAAGGCAACACATAAGTCAAATAAAGATGTTGCAAGTTCAAAACCAGTGAATGCTGCAAGGCCACCACCACCTTTCCCCTAAAGATTGCAGAAAAAGAATAAAGATCACATGTTCAACAAATTTCTCTCTATATTGAGCCAGGTTCAATTGAATATTCCATTGGTAGATGTGCTTCGTAAAATTCCAAAATATGCTAAGTACATAAAAGATATAGTGGCTCACAAGAGGAGATTGACTGAATTTTAGACAGTCTCACTTACTGAGGAGTGCACTTCACGGGTCCAAAACTAGCTTCCTCAAAAAATTATAGATCCTGGCAGCTTCACCATCCCTGTGCAAATTGGTAATATTGATGTGGGGATTTCTCTTTGTGATTTAGTTGTGAGCATAAATCTGATGTCCTTGTTTAAACAATTGTGTCTGGGAGCTCCAAGATCAACCACTATGTTATTGCAACTAGCTGATAGATCCAAACCTACCTTGAATGAGTTATTGAAGATGTGTTATTGTAAATTGTAAAATTCATCTTCCTAGAGGACTTCATCATCCTAGATATGAGGCTGATGAACAGGTTCCAATCATATTGGGACGACCTCTATTGGCTACATGTGATGCAATTATTAAAGTGAGAACGGGAAAAATGATTGTGAGGGTGGACAACGAGGAAGCAGTTTTTAATGTGTACAAGGCGATCCAACTTCCCTGCCATTACGAGGAGCTCTCTATGATATCTGTTGTTGAGGCAGATGAGAAACTTCTTAACATGAGTGTATATCTAGACGATTCTCTAGAGAAAACACTCATGTTGTTTGAGATCTTGGAGATTGATGATGAGGTTGAGGAGATGATGCATATCCTAGATGCATTATGTGCTTACATGAAAGGATTAAACCTTTTTGAGCCCCTAAATACGCTAAATGGGCCTCCTCCAAAGCTGTCAATTGAAGAAGCTCAAAAATTAGAACTTAAACCCTTGCCCCTTCACCTTGAATATGCCTATTTGGGTGGTTTTGACACTTTACTTGTTATTGTTTCTTTTTACTTGTCAAAATTGAAGGAAGAAAAGCTATTGAGAGTGCTACGTGAGCACAAACAAACAATTATGTGGATGATGTCTGATATTAGAGGCATTAGTCCAGCTTTTTTGCATGGATAAAATCCTCATGAAGGACGGGCACAAGCCAAGTGTACAGCAACAACGTTGTCTAAATCCAAACATGAAATAAGTGGTAAGAAAAGAAATTATTAAGTGGTTTGATGCAGGTATTTTATTTCCAATCTCTGATAGCAAATGGATAAGCCCTGTCCAATGTGTGCCTAAGAAAGGGGGGATGACTGTAGTGTTTAATGAAAATAATTACATGATTCCCGCAAAAACTATCATTGGGTGGAGAATTGTCATAGATTATAGAAAATTAAACAATGCCACATGAAAGGACCACTTTCCTCTCCCATTCATTGATCAAATGCTTGATAATATAGCTGGACATGAATATTATTGTTTCGTAGATGACTATCCGAGGTAAAATCAGATTGCTATAGCCCTAATGGACAAAGAGAAGACCACATTTACGTGTTCCTATGGAACGTATACATTCAAGAGAATGCCCTTTGGTCTCTATAATGCACCTGCGACTTTTCAAAGGTGTATGATGACTATTTTTACTAACATGGTTAAAAGATTTGTAGAAGTGTTCATGGATGATTTTTCTGTATTTTGATGTTTTTTTTATAATTGTTTAATGAACCTTGATAAAGTTCTTGCTAGGTGTGAAGAGACAAACTTGGTGCTATACCGGGAAAAGTGTCATTTCATGGTACGTGAAGGTATAGTCTTGGGGCACATGGTGTCCACAAGTGGTTTGTAGGTGGATAAAGCAAAGGTGGAGGCGGTTGAAAAATTGCCCCCACCGACATCCGTCAAAGGCATTCATAGTTTCTTGGGTCGTACAGGTTTATATCGTTGTTTTATTAAAGATTTTTCAAAATTTTCTTCTCCTTTGTGCAGGCTTCTTGAGAAAGATATCCCATTCAGGTTTGATGATGATTGCCTGAAAGAATTTGAGAAGCCGAAGGAAAAATTGGTGACTGCACCAATTATCATTGCCCCAGATTGGGAGCAGCCATTTAAGTCGCTGTGTGATGCGAGTGACATAGCAAGCAGAGCTATTTTGGGGCATTTTTCACTCAATTTATTATGCAAGAAAAACTCTGATTCCAGCCTAGATGAACTACATTATTACTGAAAAATAGTTGCTTGCAGTGGTGTGGGTGTTTGACAAGTTAAGATCCTATCTAGTGGGAACCAAAGTCCTCGAGTACTTGTTAGAAAAGAGAGACACCAAGCCAAGGCTAATTCGATGGGTCCTTCTCTTGCAAGAATTTGACTTAGAGATCTGAGATCGAAAAGGTATAGAGAATGAAGTGATTGATCACTTGTCCAAATTAGAAAATCGGAGTCATGTAGGTGAAGGGGGTCGATCAAAGAAACATTTCCTGATAAGAAGTTATTAGCAATCACCTCGAGTGAAGCCCCGTGGCATGCAGATTAGATGAATTTAATTGCAAATGGGGTGATGCCACCAGAATTGATACGCGATAATAGAAGAAGGTTTCTACATGATGTGAGGCTTTGCATGTGGTATGAGCCATTCCTATATAAGCAGTGCGCAGATCAGTTGGTACAAAGGTGTGTCCCTGAGGAGTAGATGACTGCAATATTGCATGACTGTCATGCTTCTCTATATGGAGGACACCATAAGGGGGGGGGGGGGATAGAACTGCCTAAAAANTGATTTTTCTGTATTTTGATGTTTTTTTTATAATTGTTTAATGAACCTTGATAAAGTTCTTGCTAGGTGTGAAGAGACAAACTTGGTGCTATACCGGGAAAAGTGTCATTTCATGGTACGTGAAGGTATAGTCTTGGGGCACATGGTGTCCACAAGTGGTTTGTAGGTGGATAAAGCAAAGGTGGAGGCGGTTGAAAAATTGCCCCCACCGACATCCGTCAAAGGCATTCATAGTTTCTTGGGTCGTACAGGTTTATATCGTTGTTTTATTAAAGATTTTTCAAAATTTTCTTCTCCTTTGTGCAGGCTTCTTGAGAAAGATATCCCATTCAGGTTTGATGATGATTGCCTGAAAGAATTTGAGAAGCCGAAGGAAAAATTGGTGACTGCACCAATTATCATTGCCCCAGATTGGGAGCAGCCATTTAAGTCGCTGTGTGATGCGAGTGACATAGCAAGCAGAGCTATTTTGGGGCATTTTTCACTCAATTTATTATGCAAGAAAAACTCTGATTCCAGCCTAGATGAACTACATTATTACTGAAAAATAGTTGCTTGCAGTGGTGTGGGTGTTTGACAAGTTAAGATCCTATCTAGTGGGAACCAAAGTCCTCGAGTACTTGTTAGAAAAGAGAGACACCAAGCCAAGGCTAATTCGATGGGTCCTTCTCTTGCAAGAATTTGACTTAGAGATCTGAGATCGAAAAGGTATAGAGAATGAAGTGATTGATCACTTGTCCAAATTAGAAAATCGGAGTCATGTAGGTGAAGGGGGTCGATCAAAGAAACATTTCCTGATAAGAAGTTATTAGCAATCACCTCGAGTGAAGCCCCGTGGCATGCAGATTAGATGAATTTAATTGCAAATGGGGTGATGCCACCAGAATTGATACGCGATAATAGAAGAAGGTTTCTACATGATGTGAGGCTTTGCATGTGGTATGAGCCATTCCTATATAAGCAGTGCGCAGATCAGTTGGTACAAAGGTGTGTCCCTGAGGAGTAGATGACTGCAATATTGCATGACTGTCATGCTTCTCTATATGGAGGACACCATAAGGGGGGGGGGGGATAGAACTGTCTAAAAAGTACTACAATCGGGTTTCTATTAGACATAATTGTTTAAGGATGCACACGCATTTGTTAAAAAGTGTGATAGGTGCCAAAGAACCGGAACAATCACGAAAAAGCACGAGATTCCTTTGCAAAATATTCTGGAAGTAGAGATATTTGATGTTTGGGAGATTGATTTCATAGGACCATTCCCATACTCTAATGGTCACAGGTACATCTTGGCAGCAGTCGACTATGTGTCTAAGCGGGTGGAGGCTATTGCTCTTCCTACTAATAATGCAAAAGTGGTGGTAAACTTAGTAAAGAAGCACATCTTCACACGCTTTGGGACTCCAAGGGTCTTGATAAGTGACGGAGGAACTCACTTTTGTAACAAATTATTGAATAATGTTCTAGGAAAGTATGGAGTTAAGCACAAGGTTCCCAGTGCCTATCACCCCTAAACGAGTGGTCTAGTAGAAGTGTCAAACAGAGAGGTGAAGCAGATTCTGGAGAAAATAGTAAGTGGAAATAGGAAGGACTGAGCCGGAAAGTTGGATGACGCATTATTGGCATATCAAACTACATACAAGATCACAATAGGTACTTTTCCATACAGGTTGTTTTATGGGAAGAAATGCCACCTGCCCATCAAACTTGAACACAAAGCCTATTGGACGATTAAAAAGCTAAATATAGATATGGACTTATTAGGTGAGAAGAGGTTAATACAACTTAACGAGCTTGATGAGTTTCTGTTGCACGCGTATGAAAATGACAATTTGTATAAAGAAAAAGCCAAGAGGTGGAATGACAAGCACATGCAATGTCGCGAGTATGATCCGGGTCAAGAACTTCTCTTATTTAATGCTAGGTTAAAGATTTTCCCCGTAAAGCTTATGTCTTGATGGGCAGGTCCTTTTGTTATGGTAAGTGTCAGGCCTCATGGAGCGGTGGAGTTGCATGATACGAGCTAAAGTGGTACCTTCTTGGTAAATAAGTAGAAAGTAAAACATTATTAGAGTGGTGACATTGCATGTCACAAGTCCTCGATAGACTTGGTCGATGCTTGAAAACGTGTTGAGTCTTGCCGCATTGTTAAATCAGGCGCTTATTGAGAGACAACCCAATATTTATCCTCAGTACCCCATAATTGTAGTTTAGGATTATTAGAGTTTAGGAGTTGTGAGACTTGTTTTGGCAGGTACAAGCATGAATTGGACATAAAATAAGTAAATAATAAAGTTGAGGTTCAACCCATGAGCTAAATGTTGAAAACAAGGCATACTCTGTGAAAAATGGCTTAGCACCTTGTGGGCACCGTGCCATGCAGCACGTAGGCCAATTGGCTCTCAGGATGAAAAAACAAGCCTCTAATAAAATGCACAATTGCAGCGCGCCTAATGACTTGTCAGTTAAAAGTAATTTAATTTTTTTAGTCTTTTAATCAACACACTCGTTCTTCCTCCCCTCCCCCCCCCTTCTTTCATTCTTTCTCTCAACTCTCCCTTCTCTAACAATCCCCAATTCCCCCATTCTCCTAATTCTCAAATTCCTTCCACACACACCCCTCCCATCACTTATATTCATCTTCAAGGTAAGTATTCCTCTCATCTCATCTTTTGTCTTTTAGTAATTGATTGTAGTAGTTAAGTAGTTTTAGTTTATTTTGAACCACACCCTAGGTAGATTTAGTTGTGCCATTTTTTTTGTCTCTTTGCCTATTTTGGTCGAAAATGGTACTTAACCTGTGGAACGTTCATTGCTCTTGTGATTATGGAAGATTTTTGGTGTGTTTTGAGGATGTGGAATTAATTTATGTTGAAGCTTAATGGGGGTTTCCCTTATACTCGAAAATTAATGAAGTTGGTGAATTTCTTTTGTAAACTTGGTACTATTGTGAAGATGTAGTGATGTTGTGGTTGTGGTGTGAGGTGTATTTTCTTTGGTTGTATGAAGATTCTACCTCAATTTGATTGAAAATAAGAAGGTGCAAGATATGCCCGTAATGTGTTTGTTGAAATGTCTTAGAGACATAAAATTGTATAGTGTTGCAAATTGCAAAACGAAGTGCTTTGTGGTATGTAATGCTTGATGATAAGTGTAGGGTGGGATGGCGTGTTTTTATGCGGCAAACTTTAACTCGTTAACCCCAAGTTCTAATTGATTGACCACCCCATGCTCATGTGTTGCTAGGTGCCAAATGAGGTATCCGATTCATGCTATTGTGCTTGTGTAGTATTTTATTGTATCTTAATTTTATTAGTAGTGAATTAGACTAAACTCATGTTTTTTTAATATTTGTTTTTTTTATTTTTTTATTTTCGTTATTACTAGTTTAGCTTCTTAATTTTATCTCTTACAGTAGTGTTGTCCGTGGTTCTGTGTTGGAATGTTGTGTTGGTGGTTGAATGAGCTATTGATAACTTGTGGTGTGCTTCCAATGGGGTAGTCTGAGTCCCCAATATACATTTTACTTGTGAACATTCCAATAAAATATGTGTGGGGTGGTTAATCCGCTTGGTCTTGTTTTGTTTTATGTGTTGTGGATTATATTGTTCGTCTTGTGCAGGTACAATTTCTCGCTACCCAAGCATATGCTCTAACACAGGTTCTTCTAAGGTTGCCTCTAGTAGCCGTCGAGGAGGAAGGCGGGCACCTTCCCCCACTCTAGTGGAGGAGGAAGAGAAGCACATTGATCGTGATGAGGATGTTGTACCAATGTGCAAATTTGGTATTCGGGTTGTCCCAGCGCATGCTCGGCAATGGTTCCAGATGTTTGACCCTGCGATGAACCCGGAGCATGAGGTTGCTATTGACGATTTGAAGTTGGACCAAAAATATAGTGAGATATACAACAATATTTGAGGTTTGGGTTTTGATAGTCTATTCCATCGAGGTGATGCGGTGAACGTGAACCTGGTCAAGGAATTTTATGCCAACTGGAAACTCGAGGCTAGCATGGATGTTGTGTACGAAGTACGGGTACGAGGTAAAGTGATTCTATTCTCCTCCCAAGTGATCAATCAGATTATGGGCTTCACAGAGCATTCCCATAAGCTCTTTCAGAGGTTTCTCCGTCGGCTAGACTATCCGGTTATCAGCCAACAGCTATGTGGTGCTGACTCTTCTGCCACATAGACGCAGGATGTGAATGAATACCATAAGGACATGAAGAATGTAACATTCCAGCATCCGTCCAAGGTTGTTTTATGGTTAATTAATGCCAAAATCATGCCCACCCAAAGTGACACTGATGTCCGACGATTTAAAGTGTGTTTGATCTATGCCTTGTTGACACAGATGCTGTTGGATCTTGAAAAAAATCATTCTGGAGCAAATGCTAAAGTGGGACGACTTGGGGCCTGCCACCTACACTACCCAAGTATGATCACTCGGTTATTACGGGTGCACCTTGTAGAGGAGGAGTTTCACTATAACCGGACCATCCCAATGATATATCCTATCAAGGCCTATGATGTCACGATAGTGATAAATCCTCCTATTTCTACTATTAATTTGGACCAGAGGCTTGTTCGTGTTGAGGAGACACTGTAGCTGCTATTTGCTGACTTATACCTTTGCTCTGAAAGGGGGGAGACTGACTTGGAAAAGGTGAAGCAAGATCGCCCCCTTTCTATTGTCACTCAGTAGTGATTGGGATTGGTGAGAGGAGGAAAGTTGCTACCAGATGAGGATGTGAACTCCGTTCTCTCCAATGATGAGGAGTATTTGCACACCTTCGAGGGTGATGATGATATGGCCATGGGCCTCAGGGAATCACCTCTTCACTCTTGATTTTATAGTTTTGCATTAGGGACAATGCAACCTCTTAAGTGTGGGGTGAGGTGCTCCTATTTGATTGTATTTGTATTTGTACTTGTCTTTTTCCTACTTTCCAGTTGGTTTTG
The DNA here is from genome assembly GCA_026770625.1 of Nicotiana glauca. Taxonomy (NCBI): domain Eukaryota; kingdom Viridiplantae; phylum Streptophyta; class Magnoliopsida; order Solanales; family Solanaceae; genus Nicotiana; species Nicotiana glauca. The sequence continues at coordinate 136,458 of MU739519.1, forward strand.
TTTGATTTGTTTCTTGCTTTCGTAGACAACATGGTCTGTAAACTATAATTTTGAATTCTATCCGCCCCTAATAGCAAGTAATTAAATGTTTAGTTTCAACTCTTCTCGATGATGGATTTCATAGACTGGTTTCTTGAGGAGATGAAATTGAAAGAAAAAAAAATTGAAAATCCAAAAATATGTCTTTTATTTTAGTATTTTATATATTTTTAGGTAGTGTAACAATTTCCCCTTGACTTTTCTTTGTGCCACAGTTCTTTTCCAGGGGTTTTGCTTGAACCGGGTGTATTTAAATCTTTTTATTTTGTAGGAATAAAGAATTTTGAGTCTCACTGCTAATTTAAAGAATCAATTTTTCTTGACTACATATGCCTTGATAGTGGTAAGTGCCTTAGTTGTGACACCTAGGCTCAATTCTTTACTCTTAATGTCACGGCCCAAACTTGAAGAGGCGTGGCCGACACTCGGTACCGTACTCGACCCGAGTGTACCACTTTGTAATTGTGGACTCTGTAGGGGTAACCCTCAACTTAGGCCGATAAGGCCGTATTCTGAATCGTCTGAAAATACCATCTCTCATCTGTGGGGTAAACATATCCAAAAGCTCATATTATATAACTGTGGAGGATGACGAGGCCGCCATGAAAATCTACTGATATACAAAATATACAAGACTTGTCTACAAGCCTCTAGAGATAACTGAACTGTACCATGGTCGGGATAGGGCCTCGACCTACCCATTAAATTTGTATATATAGAATGGACTCATGGTCTAGACCTGGCAACTCCGAGAAAGTGAAGCTTACCAACCAAGCTGATGTTTGACTCTGTCTGCTGGGAGGGTCTGTCCAACTGTCAATGAGGACCTGCATGCATGAAATGCAGTATCCCCGGCAAAAGGGACAGTCGCGCCCCCTTTTTTCCCCTCCGCGGGAGAGAAGTCTGGTTTTTGACATTTATGGGTGGTACTAACTACTTTCCGTTTTTTGGGAAATCGGTATTTGAAGAGTCGCCACCTAACGGATTATGGTGCGTTAGGATACCTAGAGTGATTAACTCTGGGATTGGTTTGCATTATTAGAGATTAGGGTACGGGCTTGAAATAACCTCGAGGGGAAGGTGTTAGGCACGCCTCGTGGTCCACAACTGTGGGTCCCACTTGAACTTATATTTACAAATTAGCACATTAACAAATAAATAGTTGAATCAAATAGGTTGCAAGTAAAGCACATTGTATATCTCAAATAATAAGATAAAGATTTTGAACAAGTTGTATAAAACAAAGTTTTAAACAAAAAGGAATTTTGGGAAAAGGAGGAGTCCTAGGTTGGTTAGACTATAGGATCACCCTACACAATGTCTGGTAAACACTCCAAATGAGGGACTACACATGACATTAACGCGTAGTCATCATATCCCATATCTACCCTTCCCACCCCCTTAGTGGTCATTAAGGCGAGTGTTGGTCATCGACTTCTGTTGCGTGCTGTTACTCGTCCCTTCTAAATGGTCCTGGAGGGATTTAGGACCTCTACCTATAGGTGGTTCTAGGCAGACCCCTAAGGATTAATGGAGAAAATACTAAGGCAACAGGCAAGAACAGTTAGGACCTCAGCACCTAAGGCAGGAAAGAAGCAATTAAAGGTTCAAGTTTACCTCCACAAACAATACATATAAGCAACACAACTCAAACACAAATAAGGGACTTTTGTTAAACAATACCCTAAGACAAGATGTCTAAGTGAATATAAGGACATAGAAGATAGGTAGTTTATTTTATAAACTCAGAAGTAATGGTCTTATCAGTGTGACTACTGATTTGTTAAGCCCGTTAAACCAGAACAACATTAAGTGACAGAAATAGTTTCAGATTTGCAAGATTTTGGAAAATTCCCTATAGGCTTGCCTATACGCGAAATACTAATAACTACATTTTATATAGTAAAACAAGGCAGGTTTTAAAACATATTCTTGAGCCCCTACAGGCATGCTGTCTATCGATAGATTAGGATAGCTTTTTAAGAATTCATTTTAGGGAAAACAAACCACTAATTGAACTAGTTTCGAAGTGAACTAATCATGGACTGGATTGATTTATTTAAACTAAACTGGTTTAAATCCATTGGACAGAATTTCTGGTGTTGTTCCTTATAGGCAAGATATCTAATTGTTTAAAAACTGATTTTAGAAGCTTGCAGGCATGATAACAAATGAAAACATGTGTAAACACTCGTTATAACAGAAGTTAAACCGGACCATATCCTATAGGCATGATATCTACTTGTGAAGAGGACTTTAAGACCTATAAGCATGATTTATATTATTGGAATCACTTGAAACCTATAGGCATGATATCTAATTGTTTAAGGCAAACATAGCAAATATAAAGTATTATAGGAATGGTTTCTACTTTGTAATCAAACATAGCAAAATATAAAGTCCTATAGGCATGGTTTCTACCTGTATTACCCCGCAAACATGTATCTACCCACCCTTTTCACTAGTTACCCCAATATTCGTTTATAAATTATTACAAACCATATGAATGAATTACATAAGTAGATAAGAAAAAATAAGAAGTTATTCTATAGGGAGCCTACAAATAGGCCCAGATTTCCAAAGCCTCCAAAAACCTCAAATGCCCAAATTCCATAGACAGTATCATTGTCTAGGTGCATCAAAGTTCCCTAAGGATCTCAAGGATCCCAGGAAGTGCTTACACATAGACTTAGTAACCATATTGAGTAAGTGAAATGTGGAATGGCCAGCCTCAGTATTCCAGAGTTAAGAGGGTTCTCAAGAGGATCCCAAGGCAGTACACATACTGGAGGGGGATAAACCTAGTGACTTAGGAGTAAAGTGAGAGTTCTTGACATAATTTTAAAGGTTTTGGTTGGAAAATAGTGTTAAAGAGTTTTGGTTGAACCTAGTGTAAGAGTGTTGTTTAGTGAAACAACTTTTGAGAATAGTCATGTAACTCAACAAACAACATGTCAGTCAAGCAAGTTCAGTAAACACTCAGGGAACAAATCTCCACACATGGTCGATTGGGGGTTGGGGACAAATAGGCAGGTATGATGAACACATACTAGGCAGAAGTCCTTTGCCCATAGTGCAGGTAGTAAGACATAAATTTAGGAGTGTTAATTAGAACACAGTTACAGAACCAGAGATGCCTAGGGGATTCATGGAAGTGGGAGACAGTAGGTTATCGGATTTTACACTAAACATGGCTGAGCATAATACTAAAACAACTTGGGTAATAGCCCAACTAGAACTAGTAGACAAGCATTAAACAAAGTCGAGTCAAGTCACTAGTTCCTGAAAGCATGCTGAAGCAAAGAGACTAATTACATGTTGAACAGCAAAGCCATAGGTAAAAACAGATCAAGAACATGATACACTGAAGTATTAAAACAAACATATTGTTTTTGGGCTTGAATTTAAATCAGAGCATACCAGTATAGAGACAATAAACACAAGGTGAATAACAAGAGAGCACAATAATTAGCCTTGGCTTATAGCCAGCTAATTCCGAATCATCTCTTTCTTCTCCGGGTTTTTAAGCGGCTTTTCAGTTTCCATCGGGAGCTCGAAGTGAGGGGTGTAAGAATATGGCTCAGGCACTTTAAAAGTAGTCTCAGGAAGATAGCACTGACTGTCGTGAGCTTGAAACAATGGCTCACTGGAAGATCTTTGCAATGTGGCAGGTAGAGGTTCCATAAAGACAGGGGTAATTGGTGGAGGAGGGTTTTGTTTGGGTGGTGGAGCCTGGGGAAGATAGGAGGTGGTGCTATAACTTTGTTGGTGGAAAGGGAAAGGTGCAGATGCATGCACAAGAGGAAGCTCCTGAGAGTAAGCCAAAGGTGGGATATATGCTGGATTGGCAGGATAAACTGGCGCTGGTTGACCTTTAGCCCAGGCCTGATGCATCTCGGCCATCTGCTGCCTCAACTTATACATCTCTTCCTTCATTGCTTTAACATCTACCACTTCCACCTCTTTTGATGGGTCCACGATACTGGTATCTGATTCTTAGCCTGTCATGTTCATTTTGGTTTTTGCCCGGGTATTGTAAGAATGGGTTACCAGGATGCCGACTGCCTTTTGTCCTTGTGTTGTAAAAACGAGTTACCGCGCTAAAACCACAAACCAACCATATTTCTAGAATGAAACGACAAAAATGAAACATCACGTTAGCATTAGGGCATTTAACATATTGGCAACAACTTTTAATCGGGCGCATGCGTCATCCCGGCTTTTTTCTTATTTCCAATTGCAAACTTTCTCTTCCTTTGTTTTTCTTATTTTTTTCTTCTTTTCACTCTTGCCTTTGTCTTCTCTTGTTCCTATTTTCTTCCTTTCTTGATTTTTCTTTTCTTTCTTTCTTGTTTTTTTGCTATTTTCTTTTCTTTTTGCCCTTTTGTGGTTTTTCCTCTCTTTTTTTTTTCATTTTTTTCTTTTTCTTTTGGTTATGGTCGAATCCTATGTATATTGCCTACGTATCATGATCCCGCATAAATCAGACCAAGCGTAATTCTTGCAAATGGAATGCAAAATTTTGTTGTTTTTGTTTTTGTTTTTTATTTTTATTGAAGGTAAACTACAAAAGCAGAATCAAACTAACAGAATACAGACTCGATGATAAAAACTAGATCAAGAGTACATTAAAGCTTCACATCCTGGAGCCCACGGGGCATCACTCGGCATCGCCACAGGCCTGCGCAAGACTGAGAAGGCTTCAAAGTCAACTGTGACTATTTAAAGAAAACTGGCCATGTAATGCCTTATTTCGACTTTAAAAAACAAAGTGGCTATGTTTGCATAATTTGGTTTTTTTTTTCTTTACAAAAACGGAGACTCGATTTTACAGATACGGCCTTTCCGCACTACCGAAAGGGAGATTTTAAGGCTGTGCCCGTAAACCGTTTTAAAATGATTCAGGGTGGATGTTCTTGTAAAAATAGCCTTCCGGCGCCCTTTTGGGGACATTCGTCTTATTTTCCAACAAGAATGGCGTCACCCGACTTATTGGATAAAAATTAAAATTTTGGTATTGTTTGGCTATTTTTGCAAAAGGGGTGGTTGGACCCGATGAGGGTTGCCTACGTATCTCACATCTGGTGAGAATTAAACCAGCATAGTTTGGGCCGATTGGCCAAAATCAAAGCTATTTTTGAACAACCATTTCTTTTTCAAATATTTTCTGTTTTCTTTTACTTCATTTTTTAAAAATCCGGCAGCATTTCGGTACTACTTGGGTATTGTGTTTTTCAAACAAATGGTACCCTCACTTAGTCCTAAAACTGCTATTTTTCACAATTTTTCATAAGCTAGTCAACATGCAGAGCCGAGCAAATGAATGCGCACGTAGCACGTAAGATGCATCAGGATGGTCATTTCAATTCAGGTCACCTGTCCTAGACGGACCCAACCCCTATGTTGAGTCCCCTAAGTCAAATGCACATGATGCAAACAAGCGACCTACTAGGGATCCGACATGAGTTTATTGTTCTTCTAGGTTT
>MU739519.1:142249-206361 GCA_026770625.1 Nicotiana glauca
CCTAGGTTTATTGGTCTAGACCTGGCTTACCCGAGCGGACAACTCGAGCCGATGGGGAGGCAGCGTACCGGGGATACAGAAGCTCCGTCGGCTTTGCAACTTATCCAAACCTCGTTCTAAATTGGGAAAAAGACTCTAAATAGAAGAGAAGGTACACGAAGTGCACCCTTCTCCATGATTTAGAAGACTCAGAGAGAAGAAGGGATTCACGACAGTTTATATATACACTTTCAACAAATATCAAAGAGCCAAAACACTTAGCACATATAGCATGGAACATGTAGAAAAATCAGATAAAGCCAAATACAACAATTTAACTGAGCTTGAATTCTTGAACCCTGGACCGAAATTCTGGGTTCTTATCCCCAGCAGAGTCGCTAGAGCTGTCACACCTCCTTTTTTACTCACTACACCCCGTTAAGGGTATAATAAAAGGAGTTTTTCCAATTAAAGGACAATCGAAACGGGATTTGTTTTATTAAGGATTCAGAGTCGCCACTTGGGAGATTTATGGTGTCCCAAGTCACCGATTTGAATCCTGAATCGAGGAAAGGGGTTGACTCTGTATTGCAGTCGCGAACCAGAAATTCGGGTAAGGAATTCTGCTAACCCGGGAGAAGGGGTTAGGCACTCACGAGTTCCGTGGTTCTAGCACGATCGCTCAACTGCTATATTTGGCTAGAATCTGATTTTAATACATGTTAAACCTATAATGCAATTTTAGAATTATTTACTGCTTTTAGTCAATTATTAAGAAAGTGAACGTCATTTAAGAACGTATTTTTGGATCACGTCACATGAAATGCACCCGGATCCTCGACACATTCTTATTCAATATTTTGGAATTTGATTTGGGTCACATGAAATGGACACCCGAGTTTAAGAATGTAATTTCATTTATAATCGCGCCTAAATTGACTAACGCATTATTACCTTTGGGGAAAGCCGTGAAATTTGCTAAACGGCCCAGTCGAAATTCTAAGTATTTTTAATTAAGCCTTGAACGAGGGTCTCGCAATTTGCATTTTTTATTTGGCGAGGCTCGTCTCATTTTATTAATTAAAGGACAAACCTAAAGCGACTAGGATTTTCTATATTTCGTCTCTAATAATAAAAGAAAAAGTCCTATTTAATTAATGTTGATTAAGAATTACTCTCTTTGAATCCATAAACTCATCAGCTGTTTGGGCCTCGGAAACAGCCCACATTTCATACAAAGAAGAACCAGTCTGGCGTCTGGGCTTGAATAGTCTAAAGCCCCTAACTCTTGAAGAGTAAGGCTATTGGGCTTTGGCCTTTTAAACTCAGTGAAGCCTTGATTCAATTGGAACAAACAACTACTGAGTTTAGGCTATATCGTACCAAACATACTTCTTAACTCAACTACTGAATATTGACTTCTTAAAAAAAACGAAACAATTAGAAGATGTGAAACCAAAATTGAACCCAAATTCTAATTTTACTCGAACTGACAGCTTCAATTCACAATTAATTTTCTTTTTTCTTTCAATCAATGCAACACTATTTTAGTTATCAATTATGGCAAAGTAATTGTCTACCAAGTTGAGCTACCAAATTTATCAAATATACTTCACTGCTTTAAATGCTTATGCCCTGATCTCAAACCCAGCAATATTGACATCAACGTCTCTAAATTTAAAATGCTTAAACCTAAGCTGATATTTTCCTTCTTAACGATTTAGCCAGCAGCTAACACACAAAAAACATTCACAAACTAAAACATATGATCCGAGTGCCAGATATAGTCCACACAGTCCATTACAAATCCAAACTACCCCAAATCACCCTTAAGAACAGCTCTAATCACATAGTCAAGTGTCTATATTTCACATAACACAAAGTAAACTGCTAATATCAACTACATATATTTCAATAGCATCTATTGAATTAAAATCAATCTCAATGGGCTCCGATCTGGTGAAAACTTCTTATTTCAACTTCAATTTCAAAGTTACATCAGGATAATTGAGGAAGTACACCTGGAAGTAAAAACAACGAAGAAGAAAAAACATCAGCAGCAAGTAGCAAACAGCTAGCGTCCAACAATCAAAAACAGCTACAAAACACAGTTGATCTCAGCCAAGAAGTAACTTAATGATCCCAGAGATGTTTTAAAACCACACGAGACTGAGTACCAACTTCTAAACAGCACCAATAAGGCCCAGAAATGAACACAGAAGATCATATAACAATTTCAGCAATCAAACTTCAGTAACAAACTCGAATAAGCCTCAGACCTCTTCAGATGCTTTGTACTTCGACTATATAACAGAAACAGAGAGATCCGAACTATTTCTAATCCTAGATGAGCTAACTAGTTGAATTAAGAACTGAAACTTGAAGGATGATTAATGTAACAGTGTTTTTTTTTTTTGGATTTTTTGGAGATTTTCTATTGTTTTTGGTTTTTTGGAGTTTGAATTTCAAATATTAGATCTGAAGATTGGAGAACACATTTGGGGGGAATTTGTGAGCTCCCAAAACTTCTTCATCAAGGTATAATTCATGCCTTTTTATAGACAGAAGTGGGGCAGCTTTCAGATTGTTATTTACACTATAGGTCCCTCCCTTTTTATTCATATAGTGCCTTATCTTCTAACTTGTTTCTCAAGTAAACACCATAAGTTTCCTGAAATGTGCACTAGAGTCCTATTCTAGAAGAGTCTAAGATGTTCTAGTGAATTCCCATTCGTTCTAAAAGATTCTTTACCTATGACTTGCCCCAACTACCCTTACTTTATCCTGAAACTACTGATCTAATACAGTCATTCCCCAAACCATTCCCTAAGCTTGAAAGATGAATTTCAGCTGCAATTGATCAAACTAACTTAACAAGCACTAATTGATGAATCATTTTGGAGTAGTGAATTAACTGTTTCACATTATGCTTAAACCAAATTAAGCTATCCAATGAAAAACTAATAACAAGCTAACTAATTAGACTTGATGACCACAAAACAAACAGAATCATATAAACCAGAATAGAATCAGACATTTTAACCAAATCAGATATTTAACAGAACAACATTGCAAAGTTCAAAAGAACTAAAACGAATGCAAAGCTAAGCCTAAAGAGAGATCTAGACTAAATTATTGACTGACTAACACGAATATGCACCAAACTAGTAAAATGAGAAATCAAATTAGGCATTCAATCAGAACGTGAAATTCAAACAAAATTAATCACGCAAATTGTACTAGAAACTAACAGGTATCAAAACGGAAGCAACAGAAGAAAATTAAACAAAAGAAAACACTTATTGACGCAACTCAAAATTCCTTTGTCCTTCGATTTGGCATTTGACTCATTCTAGTTGTAGTTGAATGTTATTGATTATGAAATCTTCATAAGGGAGGCTTAACGACCATGTAATATTAATTTTGGGTTATTTGGTGAAGCTAGGGTTTTGGCCGGAAAAACAAAAATTTGATATTCGAACATATCTGGTGAGATTTGAAGGACGAGGTTTGGGGGGTTTGAAAGAGGGCGATGAGGCGATCCTGTGGTGTTATTTTGGTATGATTTGGATTATTTCGAGTCATGGACGGAAAATTTTCCAACGAAGATTCGAAGGACTCCGGCGAGATTCGAAAGATAAGAGCAGTGGATTCGGGTAGAGGACGGTAAAAGGGATTCGTGGTGTTATTTTGGGGTGGATTGGAGACGGTGGTGTTCGCCGATGGCGGCGATTCTGGCGAGGTACAGAGAATGGTACGAGGGGGGTGGAGATGTCTTTAGGGTTAGGGAAATTTTCAGACAACTATATCAAAACATGTCGATCAATGGAATCCGTTGGATAAAACGAATCTAATGGCTCAGATGAAGGGTGACAAAAACGGGGTCATTTTGTCCACAAAAGGAACGGACCGGGTGAAGGAACATTGGGCCTGGGCGGGTGGAAATTGACTTTGGGCTTAGATTCAATTCAAATGCAGCAGCCCACCTTTATTTTTCTTATTATATATTTTCTTTTTGTTTTTCTTTCCAATTGTTTTCTTTTCCTCTTTTTATTGTTTTGTATTTATATTTTTTAATTTTGCTGAAATTAAAACAAAGACTCTCAATTGACTCTAATATAACATTATTTAATTTTCCCAAAATTAACTAATTTCTAATTTTTAACTAAAATTAAAAGAAATTCCACAAATTAAAGATAAAAGTGCAAAGAACCATTTTTGACATTTTCTTTATGTAAACAATTTTACTACTAATCAATGCTAAAAATATGAAATTAAATCCAAAACAAATGCCAAATATATTTTTGTATTTTTTATATGAATTAAAATGCACAGATAAAATGCAACAATTATCAGAAAATATCACAAAAATTCACAAAATTGCAAAATAATGAAAAAAATAATAATTTTGGGAATTTTTGGGAATAATTTGCTTAGGGCAAAAATTACGTGCTCATACTAAGCATAGTATCTTTTGACTACGTCTGAATTGATTGGCTTTGGCCAGATTTCTCCATCCATTTCTGCAAGTATGAGTGCTTCTCCTGTCAGTACCCTATGAACCATGTACGGACGAACCTTGCCAGTTGGGAGAGAATTTCCTTTTGGCTTCATCTTGATGTGGGATTATTTTCTTCAATATCAATTGCCCTGGTGCAAACTGCCTTGGTTTGACTCTTTTGTTGAAAGCTCTGGGCATTCTGTTGTGATAAAGTTGGTGGTGACATACTGCGTTTATCCTTTTTCCATCGATAAGGTGCAATTGTTCATAGTGGCTCCTTGTCCATTCTGCATTGTTGTGTTCAGCTTCCTGTATGATTTTTAAGGAAGGAATCTCTACCTCGGCTGGGATGACAACCTCGGTACCATAAACCAACATGTATGGAGTTGCTCCGGTTGATGTGCGAACCATGGTACGGTACCCCAATAGAACAAAGGGTAACTTCTCATGCCATTGTTTGTGGGTCTCTACCATTTTCCTTAGTATCTTCTTGATGTTTTTGTTGGCGGCTTCTATGGCTCCATTCATATGAGGTCTGTAGGCTGTGGAATTTTTGTGCTTGATTTTGAAAGTTTCACACATAGTTTTCATCAGATCACTGTTGAGATTGGCGGCGTTGTCGGTAATAATGGACTTAGGAACCCCGTATCGGCAAACAATATGATCCTTGACAAAATCTGCGACAACTTTCTTTGTCACAGCTTTGTAAGATGCAGCCTTTACCCATTTTGTGAAGTAATAAATGGCTACCAGAATGAACTTGTGTCCGTTTAAAGCAGTAGGCATAATTGGACCAATAACATCCATTCCCCAAGCGACGAATCGCCAAGGTGAGTTTGTTGCATTGAGCTCGTTCGGCCGTACTTTATCATATCGGCATGCACTTGACATTGAAAGCATTTTCGGACATACTGGATGCAATCTGTCTCCATGGTCATCCAAAAATAACTGGCTCTAAGTATCTTCTTTGCCAAGACAAAACCATTCAAGTGTGGACCACAAGTCCCGGTATGTACATCCTCAAGTATCTTAGAATCTTCCTTCGCGTCGACACACCTTAGTAAACCCAAATAAGGAGTTCTTCTGTACAAGTTTCCTCCACTGTGGAAGAAGTGGTTTGACAATGTCCGGAGTGTGCGTTTCTGGGTGTGACTTGCATGCTTTGGGTATTCACCTTTCGATAAGTACTCCTTGATATCATGGAACCAAGGCTTTCCATCCATTTATTCTTCAACATGAGCATAATATGCCGACTGATTATAGATCTTCATCGGAATAGGATCGATATAATTCTTATCTGGATACTGTATCATAGATGACAAGGTGGCCACTGCATCAGCAAACTCATTCTGAATTTTGGGCACATGTCGGAATTCTATCTTTGTGAACCTCTTTCTCAATTCCTGCACATGGTGCAAATATGGAAATATCTTGGAATTCTTGGTGGCCCATTCTCCTTGTACCTGGTGCACAAGCAGATGTGAATCACCGATCACCAGCAGCTCCTGAATGTTCATGTTGACGGCCATGTTGAGCCCTAGTATGCAGTCTTCATATTCTGCCATGTTGTTGGTGCAAGGAAATATGAGTTTGGCAGATACACGATATTGTTGACCCGTTTCTGATACCAAAACTGCTCCAATGCTCAATCCTTTGAAATTTGCGGCTCCATCAAAGAACATCCTCCAAACTTTGTATGCTTCGGTAATATCTTATCCTACGAACGACACTTTTTTATCAGGAAAATATATACTCCTCCTACCGTATTTTCAACAAGATGATCTGCCAATGCTTGTCCCTTGACCGCCTTTTGAGTTATATAGACGATATCGAACTCACTTAGTAGTATTTGCCATTTAGCCAACTTCTCGATCGGTATAAGTTTCTGTACTTCAGAGGATCCATCACGGATATGAGGTTTGTAGTGTAGGCACAGAAGTAATGCCTCAATTTGTGAGTTGTCCAGGTAAAAGCACAACAAGTGCGTTCAAGCAGAGAGTACCGTGCTTTGTAAGGTGTGAATTTCTTGCTTAAGTAGTATATGGCTTGCTCTTTTCTTCCCCTCTCATCATGTTGTCCCAAAACACATCCAAATGCCCTATCCAATATCGATAGATAAAGTAGCAAGGGCCATCCCGGCTCTGGCGGGATAAACACTGGTGGTGTGGATAAGTATTCCTTTATCTTATCAAAAGCTTTCTAACAATCCTCTATCCAGCTTGTTTCGACATCCTTCCTCAGCATCTTGAAGATAGGTTCACATATGACTGTGGACTGTGCTATGAAGCGACTGATATAGTTGAGACGTCCAAGGAATCTCATCACATCCTTTTTGCTCTTAGGTGGTGGAAACTGCTAAATAGCATTTACTTTGGACGGATCCAGCTATATCCCTCGACGACTGATGATGAAACCCAATAACTTTCCTGCGGGAACCTCGAATGCACATTTTTTAGGGTTCAGTTTCAAGTTGTAGCTCCTTAGTCTGTCAAAGAACTTTCTCAAGTCCGCTATGTGATCTGCGGCCCTATTGGATTTGATAATGACGTCGTCCACATACACCTCTATTTCTTTGAGGATCATGTCATGGAAGATAGTTGTCATGACTCTCATGTAAGTGGCCCCTGCATTCTTCAGGCCGAATGGCATCATCTTGTAACAGTATACACCCCACGCTGTGATTAAAGCTGTCTTCTCTACATCCTCTTCATCCATCCAAATTTGGTGATAACCCGCGAAGCAATCTACAAAGGATTGGAGCTGATTCTTGGCACAATTATCGATCAGGATGTGTATATTTGGCAGTGGGAAGTCATCCTAGGGACTTTCTCTATTTAAATCCCGGTAGTCAACACATTCTCTGACCTTCCCATTCTTCTTCGGAACTGGCACAATGTTAGCTAACCAGGTTAGATATTCAACCACCCTGAGAACTTTGGCTTTTATCTTCTTGGTAACTTCCTCCTTCATTTTCAAATTCATGTCTAGTTTGAACTTTCTGAGTTTCTATTTTACTGGTGGACACATGGGATTAGTAGGCAACTTGTGAGCCATTATGGAAGTGCTCATATTGGTCATGACATCATATGACCAGGAAAAAATGTCCTCATATTATTTTAGGAAACGAATGTACACTTCTTTCTCTGTTGGTAACAAGTGAATGCTGATGCGGGTCTCCTTGATGGTCTCGACGTCTCCCAAATTTACTGCTTCGGTCTCGTCCACATTAGACTTAGGCTTATTTCAAAATTTTCAACCTCTTTGACAATTTCCTCGGGGTATCTCATCTTCTTCTCTGAATCATTATTCTCATGTTGCGTTGCCTCATTACATGTCACAGTCACTGGTTCATCAGGAAAAATAATAATAACACTGTAGAAGGGAAAAATATAAAAATAGTAATGAATAATGATAAAGGACAAATGCATTTGATTAAAACTAAGAAAATTGTTCAGACAAAACTTGGCTCGATGGATCGAGCATTTATTTTGAAACAAGTAAATCTTTAAAAAAATACTGGAAATCTTAAATGCCTAGAACGGCTATAGAAGTAAATTCTGCCAAGCTACCCAAGGACTCGGCGGGCTCGGGATGGTTTGGCTTTCCAGTTCCTTAGAACAACTCCCTTCTTCACAGTCTGAATAGTGAGGCCTTCTTCCTTCTCCTTCTCAATTATGGCACTAAAGTCCATGTCTTCATCATCCAAAAATAGATTCTTTAACCCACCTAGTGCTTCCTCTTATGCAGTCCCCCATATTGTGCCAGCCTGGTGGAAAGGTTGTTCCAAACGTGGAACTGGCTCCTCAAGATGGTAATACGGTCCACGCCATGGAGGAGATTAATCATTGCACTCTTGCCTGTATACTGGTATCCGAGCCCAAAAGTGGTACCATGATTTCTCAGCTGTATTAGTTTGGTGATGCCCTGGAGGTTCTTTCCCAACCCTTTGCCGTGTTCATATCTAGACCATGCTAGTATGCTTTCTATTTCTTCAGCCCCATCATCTTTAAAAATCCCCTGCCCGTACGGTTTTCCGGTACCAATAACCCGGGACTGTCCCAAGTGAACCCCGCAAGCCCTCCAATTTCTAAGGAGTGGTATGATTTCTATATCACTGAAATGAAATACATCCCTTCCACTATCCCAGAATAAAGTGGCAGCCTCAATCAATTTGTTGTTTGGCTCAATATCTAGAAAGGAATAAAGGTTACCTAGGTGCATTTTCACATATTTCTTGTCACAAGAGGAAAGGTCCTCCCACCAATCTAGCAACAATGGTGGGATATTTCTAACCATACCGAATCCGAGGACCTCATACCTCATTTTTGCAAAACAAAAGGGTTTGACTTAACCCCCACTAGACTCGACTATTTATACATTTATGATTAACATATCGGCATTTAGTTCTCCAAATTAATACATACAACGTGGTTGTGTCCGTTGGGATTATGGAATACCTGATGGACTTTGGATAAGGCTTATCTTAAAGGATCATTATGTGGACAACATAACTGATCCGACTAGGTTTGACCATGATGCATGCACAATTTTAACTAGAGTAAGGTTGCTATAGAGTTTTTAGACTGGTACCCTCAAGAGGACAACTCGAGTGGGAAAGCACGAAACCGTCGACTACACCGCTGATCGACTGGTTTTACAGCAAATAAGCCTTTCTGAATTTAAGGGTAGTAAATAGGAAGAGTGCAATCACTCATTAAATCGTTGCTATAGGATTTGATACGCATGAGTGGAATATGATGCGGAGCATGATTTATGCAGAAATTAATAACATGTAGTCAAGTATTTTCACGTATGGAAAAATAAATACAGTATTTAAATAATTGAAAGACAGTTACAGGAAAAGGAAAACAAAATGACAAGTCAGTTTCAGGGATAAAGAACCATATATGCTTAAAAGAAAATGGCAGTTAAATTCAAATAAGGGAGAAGGGTACGAGATGAAGCATACTTGGACTAATTCGTAAAAAGATAAGTTCGTTATGGTAAGAGCCTAAAGGTATCCCTAGCAGAGTCTCCATGATATCGCGCCCTCTTTTTTTCCCCTCCGCGTGGAGAGAAGTCTGGATTTTGACATTTATGGGTGTAATAACTCCTTTCCCTTTTTTGGGAATTGGGTATTTGCAAAGTCGCCACCTAACGGGTTATGGTGCGTTAGGACACCTAGAGCGATTAACTCTTGGATTGGTTTGCATTACCAGAATTAAGGTAGGGGCTCGAAATGACCTCGAGAGGAAGGTGTTAGACACCTCTCGTGGTCCACAACTATGGGTCCCGGCCGAACTTATATTTACGAATTAGTCCATAAACAAACAAATAGTTTAATCAAATAGGTTGCAAGTAAAGCACATTGTATAACTCAAATAATAAGATAAAGATTTTGAACTAGTGTATAAAACAAAGTTTTAAACAAAAAGGAATTTTGGGAAAAGGAGGAGTCCTAGGTTGGTTAGCCTCTAGGATCAACCCACACAATGTCCGGTAAATACCCCTCAATGAGGGGCTATACATGACATTAGCGCGTAGTCATCATATCCTATATCTACTCTTCCCACCCCCTTAGTGGTCATTAAAGCGAGTGTTGGTCAGCGACCTCTATAGCATGATATTACCCGTCCCTTATAAATGGTCTTGGATGGATTTAGGACTTCTACCTATAGGTGGTTCTAGGCAGACCCCTAAGGTTTAAAGGAGAAAATACTAAGGCGACATGCAAGAACAATTAGGACCTCAACACATAGGTAGGAAAGAATCAATTAAAGGTTCAAGTTTGCCTCCACAAACAATGCACATAAGGAGCACAACTCAAACACAAATAAGGGTCTTTTGTTAAACAATACCCTAAGACATAATGTCTAAGTGAATATCAAGACACATAAGATAGGCAGTTTATTTTATAAACTCAGAAGTAATGGCCCTCTCAGTTTGCATACTGATTTGTTCAGCCTGTTAAATCAGCACAACATTATGTGACAGAAATAGTTTCAGATTTGCAAGACTTTTGAAATTGCCCTATAGGCTTGCCTATACGTGGAATACTGATAACCACGTTTTATATAGTAAAACAAGCACTACAAGAAATTGGATAATAAGTGGCGACATTTAGCAGCAACCCTATAAGTTGCTATAAAATATATATTATCAGTAGTGACTTTAAATGTCGCCACAATTTAAATATATTTAGCAGCGACTATTTATTGGTCGCTTCTAAAGTGGCTGAAATTTTCACTCCCGCTAAAACTAAAATTTTGGCTCCATATTTGTTGTGGCGACTCTTGTGAAGTCGCCGCTAAATGTTAATTGCAGCGACTGGGTAGCTCCTATTCCCTTTAAAATAACAAAAGAAAATACTCAATAGATGAAACACAAATTAAAATCGGTCCAAAGACACAGAAGCCCCAAAATGGGTCCTCTATAGCTCCTATTCACCTCGAACACATCGACTCGGTGTGAAGAATAGAGAAACCCCAAAATCGGTCCTCTATAGCTAGAAATCCCAAATTGAAACCCAAAATCGATCCTCTCTAGCTAGAAATCTGTCCAGATAATAGAAATCCCAAATCGAAATCCCTCACATCAGAATGTGAATTCGATTGGGTGTTTATGATACTTGCCGGAAACTTCATTTTGAAGCTAAATCTCAAGATTGGAAGCTGGTTTGACGAGTTTTGGTTTGAATTTGTGAATCAAGTGTGCGAAGAAGAAGACTACTAGGGTCTTTCGATTCAAAGCTTCTTCAACTTTATGTATCCAAGGAGATGTACACTATTGCGAAAGTCGGCAAAAGAAAAGAAATTATAGAAGTAAAATTTTAACAACTCAGGTATGTCAAATTATCAGTTTCCTTTTTCGTCCTTCAAATTTCGTGCTCGGCAGTATCATTTGATGCATTGAGGCTCTTTAAGTTCCATGCAATTGAGCTAAAGAGCCTGTAGTAGTTGAGTCCCATAAAATTCTATAAACAAAACAAATTCTCTTTTGATAAAATTACATTTATGAAAAAGCAATAGATGACCAAAAATGGACAACTTACATTCAGTAGCTTTTTTCTTTAATTTGTAATCCATCGCATGCTTCTTCCTTGTCGTGTTCAGTTTGTACCCCATAGCGAGCTGCTTCCTTGTCGTGTTCGAGATTTAAAGCAATAGTATGAATCTAATTGAATATTGTTAATTCCCTAAAGACTTGACAGTGATGAAAGAAGCAGAAGATCACCAGAAATGCTTTTTTATCGTAATTTCTCCGCCCGTTTAACTATCTTCTGATCTCGTCTAGCAAAAAAAATTTTGTTATATGATTTCTGAATAATGTTTGTTAAAGTTGTCAATCTTGCATATTACCTGGCAGAAACTTAATCAACACATTACTAAGGTCTTGTATTTTTGTAGTTACATAGAGTGGTACGTACCCTGGTTTGAACTTGTTCTTCATTGCACACAATTCATATAAGTAATTCTGGAATAGACTACGTCCTTCTTGTTTGAATAATGTGTTTTTTGTGACTGCTTGTCTGAATACCCCTGGTATATATTAATTATTATATATAGTTTGATTATTATAATCCTTCCCTTTTTTATTAGTAAATTAATTAATTTTTTTTAATATAGATATGATGGATAAAAGTTGATTGAATACTAGGAATAAAGTCAACCAAAGATATAGAGATGTAGTAGATAACTTTCTTAATTGGGCATTCAATCAACCAAGGGTGAACACTATGATTCGGCGTCCTTGTAAAGAGTGTATGAATACCGTTTTAAAGCTAAGGGTTGGTGTAAGAGGAGATTTATTGAAGAAGGGTTTTTGGGATTCTTATCAAGTGTGAGACTTGCATGGAGAAGTGTTAGTTAGAGTTGAAACTTCTAATACTACAGTTAGTGATGAAGCCGAAGATGATAGCGTTGAAGAGGATAGTATTGCTGAAATGATTCATGATGCTTGTGGATATACGTATGTGGAGGATAATAATAGTAATTTATAGGACAATGAAGAGCCAAATGCACATGCAACAAAGTTCTACAAATTGTTAGAAGATGCTGAGACAGAACTTTATCCTGGTTGTAAAAAAGTCTCGAAGTTGTCTTTTTTTGTTAAACTACTTTACTTGAAGTGTCTTAACCATTGGAACAACAAATCGATGGATGCATCATTGAGCTTATTCAAAGAAGTTCTTCCCGAGGGGTCATTTGTGCCTAATTCTTTCTATGAAGCAAAGAATGTTCTTTGTGACCTCGGCTTAGGGTACACCAAAATAGATGCATGTCGAAATGATTGTATTTTATATTGGCGTGATTATGCCAATGTCCAAGCATGTCCTAAGTGTGGTAAGTCTAGATGGAAGTCCAAAGAACACGGAGGCAAAAAAGTAGCTCATAAAACCTTGCGGCGTTTTTCAATCAAACCAAGGCTTCAAAAATTGTACATGGCAAGAGAAACAACTAAAAAGAAGAGGTGGCACAAACTATAATCACATATACACTAACATCATCACTTTGGGATTGAAGTAATAGTTGTTGATGGTTTGGTTGAAGGGTAACAATCGTTTTATTGGGGCAGCCATCAGTCAGCTATAAATAATCGATATTGTTGAGCTAATCAATCTAAATTCTAGAACTCGACCACCACTGTATGATTTGGATTATGTGAATGATTTTCTATTATATGCATGATACTGCACTTTCACTTAAATAATAGAATAGCATCAACTACGCTAAAGAGACTATTTAATTAGGACAAACCTTATGAAAAAGAAAAACTGGAAATACTAAAAAGAAAATATCATAATACCTCAAAATGGCCAAAAATTAAAGAATGTTCCAATAATAACATAATACAAACAAGTCACATTAGCCTCCTTTTTACTCTTCTCAAGGTGAATTTAAATATCTGTTCTATTCCTTAACAAAAAGATGTTTGTTTGTTCGTCATCTGTCCAGTGAAAGGCATAGATTGTTTGATGAAATGGGTCGAAATGGTTTTTCACCCGATTTTCATACATTTATGATTTAACTTCCTGCTTCATGTTCTTGGTAAATGAGACAAATGTGAATTGTGAATTCATTGTGAACAACTTATCTGCTATGCTTATGTTGGCCCTGAACTTGTGACTTTCTGATATTAACTGGTTTTTTCTTCTGAACTTGTGTTTCTTTGGATTTCAATATCTCCATTGATTATGATCAAGAAAGAGATGAAGATTTATCCAATATTGGGCTGCTTTAATCCATAGTGTTGACAGATATATTTGTAGTGTAACCATTGACTTTTTGGTAGCATTTAGATTCAGTCTATATGTACAGGTTGAATTAATCTTGCTAGAGAGAGAAACACTTTTTTCCTCCTTCCAACCTTCTTTCACGTTATGGTGAAATTAGTCTTTTTCTGTTAGAGTTGTCATTGCTAGTTTGGTCAGTTTAAAAATTATGGTCATATATTTGGTCAGTTTGAAAATTGTCGTTATTGTTAAATTCTATTCCTGAGCTCCATTTCTTCCCTTTTCAACTTTCTTCTTCTTTTACTACTTTAATTAGTCTGTTGGGATCATCTTGGCTTTCTTGTTCCTAATTTTTGGGGTCTCTTTTGTGGAGTTGGGGACGTGATTTTACACACTGATCTCTATTTTTATCTAGCTTATTTCCTGCTCTAATACTACACGTTGTCGCTGATTTTGTACAAAATTCAGAGAACTATTTTCTTTATGTCTTTGTTGATGCTACAATAGGTATTTCTTCACTTGTGGTGTAAATTATTGATTGAAATAAGATGATACACATGATTGAGTTTGAGTTTAGTAATCATGATTTTATGTGCTTTATTCTTATCATGAGTATGAATTTATTTGATCAGTTGTTCCTAGATTCAATTATTAACAGCTAAATCTGCATGTTTTAAAGCTTAGAATCCCAAAATCAGTTGTACACGACTTGTGTGTTCTGATTTGGTGACACATATGGCTGCATAATGTTGTTGGTGAAAAGATGGTTATTTCTGCAACTAGTAAATGTTGTAAACAGTGCACATTTTATAAAACAATGTTAAATATGAATGGAGCCATTCTTTTTGTAATTGAGCATGAGATTTTATGGTTAATTCTGTAATATGCCTCATTAATTCAACAAATCTTTTTCTTGTAAATAGTGTAATTAATTCGAGGTGCCCTAATGGTAATAGCGACGGTGGCTATGGCCATTCAAGAATTAGAGTTTCACTTGTATGAGTAAATGAGCATGTGCCAGTTCATACAAGCAGACGCAAAGTCCAGACTACTGTTATAACTATCATTTCTCTGATTCTTCACTTTCAACATTATGTTTGTCTAGTAGGGACAAGGCACTT
Source organism: Nicotiana glauca (assembly GCA_026770625.1). Classification (NCBI taxonomy): domain Eukaryota; kingdom Viridiplantae; phylum Streptophyta; class Magnoliopsida; order Solanales; family Solanaceae; genus Nicotiana; species Nicotiana glauca. The sequence continues at coordinate 157,083 of MU739519.1, forward strand.
AAATAGTGGTATCGTTCAAGAATGGTGTCACGCAAGGAGGAGTTACAAGGCACTTAATATTTTATCGTTTTTGGGATATGTATATGCGTACAATTACAATGCACAATGAAGTGTCGGATAGTATATATGTAATTGACTTTTTAGTATGATAATATTTATAATATTCGGTTTGAGAAATTCTTTTGGTGTTTGTCAAGCATTATTGGTTGCTTTAATGTTGATAATTAATTAATATAAATATTTCTATATGAAATTTTAGAGAATTAGGTTCCTACTGACATGGAAATGTATATAATTTTGGTCGTTATAGTTGCTAAGAAAATATTTTTTTGTGCGATATAGTTTTGACAAAAATTTAGTAACTGTTGCGATATACAAGTTGCCACAAAATGTCAATTTATTTTGCAGCGACTTTAGTCACTAGAGAAAATATGGTGTCTTTCATGGTTAAAACTTTTGTGGCCACTTTAGTCGCTACTAAATGACATTTATAGTGGCGACATAATCTTGACACTGAACATAAATATTTTTTGCGCCGACTTTAGTCGCTACAAAAGAACATTTATAGTGGCGTCATAAAGTTGCCACTGAACATAAAAAAAATTTTGTGGCAATTTTAGTTGCTACTAAAGGAGATTTATAGTGGCGACCCATCTAATATTTGTTCTTGTGGAACAATTTTTTTAGCGTTTTTGCCAACCTTTTGTGGCAACTATGTTACGGTTTTCCTTGTGGCAATACAAAAGTCGCAACTAATAACCTTTGCCAGCAAGTCCCAAGGTTTAGTCGCCACAATAAGGGTGATTTCTTGTAGTGAAGGCAGATTTTAAAATAGATTCTTGAACCCCCTATAGGCATGTTGTCTAACGATAAATTAGGGCAGCTTTTTAAAAATTTATTTCAGGGAAAACAAACCACTAATTGAACTAGTTTCGAAGTGAACTAAACGTGGACTGGATTGATTTATTTTAACTAAATTGGTTTAAATCCATAAGGAGATTTTCTGGTGGTATTCCCTATAGGCATGATATCTAATTGTTTAAAAACCTGATTTTAGAAGCTTGCGGGCATGATAACAAATGAAAACATGTGTAAACGCTCGTTATAACAGAAGTTAAACTAGACCATATCTTATACGCATGATATCTACTTGTGAAATGAACTTTAAGACTTATAAGCATGATTTCTATTATTGGAACCACTTGAAACCAATAGGCATGATATCTAATTGTTTAAGACAAACATAGCAAATATAAACTCCTATAGGCGTGGTTTCTACTTTGTAATCAAACATAGCAAAATATAAAGTCCTATAAGCATGGTTTCTACCCGTATTACCCAGCAAACATGTATCTACCCACCCTTTTCACTAGTTACCCCAATAGTCGTTTACAAATTATTACAAACCATATGAATGAAATTACATAAGTAGATAAAAAAAAAGAAGTTATTCTATAGGGAGCCTACAAATAGGCCCAGATTTCCAAAGCATCCAACAACCTCAAATGCCCAAATTCCATACACAATATCATTGTCTAGGTGCATCAAAGTTCCCTAAGGATTTCAAGGATCCCAGACAGTGCTTACACATAGACTTAGTAACCAAATTGAGTAAGTGCAATGTGGAATGGCTAGCCTCAGTATTCCAGAGTTAAGAGGGTTCTCAAGAGGATCCCAAGGCAGTACACATACTGAAGAGGGCAGAACCTAGTGACTTAGGAGTAGAGTGAGAGTGCTTGACACAATTTGAAAGGTTTTGGTGGGAAAATAGTGTTAGAAAGATTTTGTTGAAATAGTTTTGTAAATAAGAGGGTTGTTTAGTAAAATAGCCTTAGAGAATAGTCATGTAACTGAACAAACAGCAAGTCAGTCAAGCAAGTTCAGCAAACACTCAGGGAATAAGTCTCCACACAGGGTCAATTGGAGGTTGGGGACAAATAGGCAGGTATGATGAACACATAACAGGCAGAAATCTTTTGCCCTTTGTTTAGGTAGTAAGACATAGATTCAGGAGTGTTAATTAGAACACAGTTACAGGACAAGAGATGCATAGGGGATTTATGGGAGTGGGAGATAGTAGGTTATAGGATTTTACATTAAACGTGGTTGAGCATAATATTAAAACAACTTGGGCAATAGCCCAACTAGAACTAGTAGACAGGCATTAAACAGAGTAGAGTCAAGTCACTAGTTCATAAAAGCATGCTAAAGCAAAGAGATTAATTACATGTTGAACTGCAAACGCATAGGTAAAAACAGATCAAGAACATGATGAAACTAATGTATTAAAAGAAACATATGATTTTTGGGCTTAAATTGAAATAAGAGCATACCAGTATAGAGACAGTAAACACAAGGTGAAGAACACGAGAGCACAATAATTAGCCTTGGCTTACAGCCGGCTAATTCAAATGGTATAAAGTACCAAAGAAAGAAAGTAGGAATCTTTTTGGGTGAGAGAGAGAGAGTTTTTGAACTAATGTGTTTGTATTAACGAGAGAGTGTGTATATATAGTAGTTCGAAATTAGATAAAAATAAGGCAAGAATCGTAGTAGCATAGTAAGTATGGAACCAAATACTAATTAGAATCAAATCAATGCAAGTACTAATTTAATTAAAGGGTATTCAACCAACAGTAATAGGCAGAAATGATTAAGAAAAGAAATCAAGTAGAGCATCAGGTACAAAATAGACAATTAGGGGTAAGTAGATAGGGGTTCAATTAAGGAAATAACTAATGAAGAATCATTAAAACACTCGGTTAACCAAATAAGGTAAGAAAAAAAATAAAGTTGCAGAATATGGAAATAATCAAAAATTATCATATAGTAAATCGTGGAATCAAGGATTCGAAATTACAGATGGGTTTCCATGAATTAACAAATAAACAAGTTAAAACAGGAGAATAGAAGGTCTAAAGTTAAGTTTTTCAAATCAGGCCAAAAAACAAGGAGCTTAGAGTTAATCAAAGAGAGAGTCATGAGTCATGTTTTAGCATATAAATAGAGTGAGATAGGAGTAACCAAATATAGCAAGCAAAAAAGCAAGTCTTCACTTGTCAAGACGAACACAAGCACATAGAACTGATGCAGGTTAGTCATAAGAAACTCAGTAGAAACACATTCGAAGCGAGATAGTCAGAGAAACTCAAACAAGAATAGGCCTGTCACAAAATCAAACGAAGAAACCTAGAAAAATTAGGGCTTTTAACATAGGTGAGTTGAAGCGGTAGTAAACTCACAGAATTAGTGGAAATATGCAAGAAATAAAAGTTTAAACATAAAAAATCTGTTTAAATAAAGTTTTAGAAGAAGTTTCGAAAACTCTAATTTTAGAAGAAGATGAAAAGCACTTGGAATCAATGATTCTCGTAAAAGAGTTCCAAGGACAGTGTAAAACATTAAAGAAACAAACTCGAATTGTTCTAAATATGTACAGATCTAAGAGATGTAGAAAGAAATTAGGGTTTCGGAAGAAATCCATGTAGAGATGAGAGAACCTGTCTAGAATCCCAAAGATCGTAACAAATACAACATGATTTTGCTCGAAATTATACTGAAGTAGCCAAGAAAAGACAAGTGACAAATCCTATATGCAAGTTGGCATGTCCTGGGCCCTTGAAGACCTTAGAGAAGTCAAGCATGGCACTAGAGGAACCATTGGAGGCTTAGGAGTTGATGGGAGATCACCGGAGAAGACCGGATAAGAGAGGTCGACGGTTGAAGGGCTAGGGTTTGGTTGCTTTGCTGAGAGAGGAGAGGAGATGAGAGAATATAGAGGCGGCGGGTTTGGGAGAATGATTTAGGGTTAGGCGGTCGTTCAAGATTAAAAAAGTTAAGGGTTAATATGGGCCGTTGATCTTTTATATCAATAGCCATGATTTAATTAGCTCTAGGTCGGGTAGGTGGGTTTAGGGTTTGTGTAGGGTAATTTAATACAAAATTGGGCTGGGGTTGGGTTATAATTAATGCTAAAATTGAAATGTAATCTGGCTATATTTGAATTAGCCAATTTATCCCTACATAATTTATAATAATAATAAATAATTTATAAAAATAATTTCATGTACTAAAATAATTTGAAATATATTTTAAATATTTTAAATATATAGATGGTCGATTTTATGGATATAAAGGTAATTATACGTTAACAGGGCTAATATTCAAATTATATGCAATTTAGCTTTAAAATTACAAAATGCTATTATAAAAATCCATAAAAAAATTACCTTAAAAATATTTTGGAATAAATATAGAATTTAAATAACTAAATCACCACAACAATAATTTGAGGGATAATTATTGGGAATTTTATGAGTAAAAGGGAAGGAGATAAATTAATTTAAAATCTTTAAAATTATAGGAAAATTATAAAAACCTTGTGCATTCTTGTATATGCATATATATGCTATTTTGAAATTATTTATGAATAATAAAAATATATTGGAAAAAATTGAGTATCAATAGGGACGTTAGTACGAAATAATGTACCGTGTATGTAAGGCAACATGATAACTGAAAACTGATAATATAATAACTAAAAGTAACTAGGAGTCAAAGATAATCTGAAGATATGCTTACATGCTGATACTGGCTCAACTTTCTCAATATAATAAGTAAAATAGTTGTCCGACCTTATAAGGTTTGGTATATATATAATTGCTCGGTCGTAGTAGGCTCGCTCATAGTTGCTTAGCCATACTAGGCTTTGTATCTCGGCCATCTGGGCTCGCTCATAGGTGCTCGGCCACAATAGGCTCCGTATATAACTCACCATTTGATCAGAGGTCGTCCAATAGGGGCATGCCCATTGATTATAGCTCGATGGTAGTGAAAATACTGTAATACTATATATATAGAGACTCTTTGCTCTCTTGGCTGACAGAAGACAAAATAAACTGAATATGAAGTCCCAATAAAGGAGAATGCTGTAACTTATAAGACTAGGAAAATGTACATAAATTCACGACTATGAACTTCTCTTTATCTCTTGTTATCAAACACATGTAGTTACTGGATCACGCCAAAATGAAGAAAATATTTAGCCTTAACATACCTTATCACAATCATTCATATCACCAAGTTGAACTTTCCTCTTCACACCTTAATATACAACAATGACAATAATACTATCATTAAGTTATGAAAAGTACAACTATCGCACAACGAACGACAAGTTCATTTTGTATAAAAACGGGCAGCATCTCCCCTATAATCCTTACTTCCTCCAAATTCAACATAACACCAATGACACAAGAACAAAACAATATAAACATATATACATTATTTTCAAAACTTATATACACCACAAAATACTACAAAATATCCCAACACACTCCAAATCTCTTCATACACAAAATGACCACCGTAGTAGTGTCAAACAGCCTGAAAATATTACAACGAATGACCAGCCCTCCATCCTGCATATATGTGGTGTTTCTCCACACCCTTACTCCTCCAAAACTCTAGAAAACAGTAGTAAAACATGCAGCCCAACAGCAACACGAAACAGTCCGCTTCAAGTGAATAACTCGAACTCATGACTTCCGATAACTGTCCCGTGAGTTCTTACAACTATAGAATGACTTACCATGAATTTACAGTAGAAAAAATAGATGAAAGAGAGTATTAAACATAACTTATTTTTTGGATAACTCATCTCTTATATTGGTTCTTCAAAATCTAGGTTTTACCCCAATTAGAACTTGCAAGGGAGAGAAAATCAATTAGGATTTGCGGGTAATTTTTGGGAGGACGTTTGCAGGGGTTTAGGCCTGGTTATATGTAATATATAATGAGTTTTATATTCAGGATATAATCACTTAAATGGTCTCTTTGTATGACCCAAAATTGCCTCTTTTTGGGCTCTCATTTAACCAAGTAGGTGACACACCTACTTATCACCTAGCAGCCTGCGCAGTCTTGCAAAAATGCATATATATCTCTACTCCTATATAGTATTGATAAAAGGTTTAATGCTTTAGAAAATAGACTCATAGAGATTCATTTGATGGGTGGAACACCCCAAACTCTAAGTATATTTGGAGAAAATCGCAGTTACATTTGACCTAAGTTTCAACACATTTATGAATGTAACATGTGATGACCTTTTCCAACTTTTCTTCCACAAACGCTTGACTTCAACTCGTAATACACGTCTATCATATGACTAAAATAACTCATAATATAATCTCCTTAGAATTTTAAACACCCTATTCTCGCCCCAAAAGTACATGTTACAACATTCCCAACTTGTCGACTTTCGACGAAACTTATTTTCTTCAATTCATTTAGCTTCGAAGCCTAAAAACCCTCTTGGTACTTGGTAGTCATGATCTTACATATTTGTAACCTCCATTGTAACACGATTAACTTACTTTATGTACTTTCAAAGTTGACCTCATTTTTTATCTTACATCAATTGACTTACGAATACTCTCACGTACGAAAACATGGGGTGTAACACTCAAATAAGTTCCTTAAACTATGTCATCAAGACTCTGCTTAACTACTTTAACTAGAGAGTCAGGAAAGATTCGATACTAAGTGAGTGATATGTCCATGTGTGAGTGAGGTTTTTGTGATATTCTGTGCACTGCTTTTGATATCTAGAACTTGCCCTTTGTGTGAGCAAAGCAAAATAGTAGTCTTATTCAGTCTAGAAGTGATATAGGCATTTCTTTGTTGATCCCGTTATATATCTGCGACCTACCTAATTGAATGTATCTTAGTTAACCCCTTTGAGCCTGTAATCCTATTTCTTTAGCAACCATATTATAAGCCTTACCCATTTTTTTTGAATTTATCATTTATTTGAACCTCTACCTCTCGTGAGCACTCTAAACTGTTATAACCTTGTAAAAGCTAAGTGGAGATATGGTTGGGTATTTGAGTAGAACTATAGAAAAAGGATAAAGGTGCATTGTTTGAAATTTTTTAAGAGCCACAGGCAGAGAATATAAAAGAAGGGATTGAACTTTTTCTAGTGGTGTTTTTAATCTCGTTTGTGCTTAAAGATATTGGGAGTTTGATGCTATCATTTATAAAGGTCGGGGTCGGTTCAACGTAAGAGTGGGGTTTGAATTGTGAAATGGTATATGTATCAAAGTGCTTAGGGAGGTGTAGCCACTATATCCATATGTATCCTACCCGTCACGTAGCCTACATTACAACCAATTAAAGTCCTACTTGATACTTTATTGAAGGAGCTAAAATTAGTAGAGTATTACACTACATGCAAGCCTATGGTCGTCTTCTATTGCACATGAATTTTGATTCTGAGAGTTAATTAATTCTTTCTATCTTGAGTTCCTAATTGTTCTTGAACGATATTGTGAGTGGAACTATTCTCTATTGTTTGTGTGAGGGCACGTGATTTGCGAATGTAAGGTAACGTCTTTGACTTATGTGTTAGATTAAGTGGCATGTTATGAAAAATGCATGGTACTTTTGAGGCGAGTCTTGAGGGTGGGATGCTATGATATAGTGCTCAGTCTACTTTAAATAGTCTTGGCGCGGTGTGTTAGGGAGGTTGTTTGATGAAAAGGTCATCCATATGTGAATTGTAATTTAATTTCTCGATGACGAGCAATAGTCTAAGTGTGTGGTGTTGATGCTAGGCTAGAAACCTATGTTTTAGCCATGGCATTGCACTCTAATTACTGCATTTTACATGTGTTTGATCTTAAACGATATAGCACGTATTTTATGCCTTGTAGGAAGTGATTTCGAGTTCAAAAGTTAATTTGGAGCTAAATCGATCAATTTGGAGCTTGAAGTCTGAGTAAAAGCCTAATAAATTAAGCCGGGATCGTGTTAGGAGGTCGTGCACCCAATCCGGATGTCAAAAGAGGATGAAACAATTTAAGTATGAGAAATAAAAACTGTCGCGCCGGATGGGGCACCACAGGGCGCAACGCGCAAGTGTAAAATTGCCTGACAAGAAAAACCACTGCCCGCTTATAAACTCCACAAGTGCATCGTAGGGCGATGCGTGTGTGTATACAAATCATAGAGTAATTCCTACTTCGTCTAGGATAGTGTAGATTTGTTCGAGGTTGTTTCTACACGATATAAATACAAAAATAAACACGATTTTGAAGGGGGTGACCTAACTTGGTGAGGGGAAAAAAGGGCGGAACACTCAGGAGCACGGATTTGATCAATATTTCTGTCCTTATTCCAATATTCATTGATTTTATGTTTGAAAACATTATTTTTGAAGATTGTAAGAACATGAGTGGCTAAGAACCCTAATATTCTAGGGTCATGGGTTCTACATGAATGTGATGTTTGAAGCTTAATTTGACAAGTTTGAGTTTATCATATTGGGTTGTTTTTTTAATTCTATTTTTTATTATTTTGTTGAGTATCTAACAGTGAAATACTATATACGAATCTATAGTTAAACTCGAATGTGGGAATTCTAGATTGCATATTGAACTAAATAGAGCAAGTTCTTGAACATGGGCATCGGGGAACAGATTTACAATTAGGATAGACATATACCTAATTGCCTTGTTTGGTTGAAATACAAGAATCGTTAATGAATTCTTGTTAATCTTAATTCCGTAAACATATAGGCATTAAGTTAGCTTGAATAGACAAGTAAGAACTCAACAGATTCTTATGAGTAATATCAACCCTGTTAATCAAAAATCCAGATAAAGCAATTAATCATTTAAAGCCAAAAACACAACATGATCGTTAGCTGGCCCGTGACCTTGGAATATCCTCTCCTACTTATTGTTATCCAAAATCGCTTAAGTTATGTGTTTGATTGGTTTCTAGTTATTTCATTGCTTGATAGTTTTGAGGTGTAAATTAGTTATTTCCATATTTTGTGAGAAATCTCTTGAATCGATTAGGTGTTTTAGTTTGAATAAGTCAAAAGTTAATTATAAGTCTTCGTGGGAACGATACTCTACTCACTACTCTATTACTTGATGACTACGTATACTTGCGTGAGTGTGTTTCGTTGCAAAGATAACTAGTGAGGCAGAATCAAGACCCTCAAGGAGATGATGATGGCTTCTCCCCAGTTATAAAGTGAAGAAGCAGGAGGAAAAATAATGTCAAGAAAATCACCGGATAAAATATCCCCTTTACTAAGAGATGGAGAACAAACTAGCTAACTCTCTTCATTCCCTGATTAGAGCAATTTATTGGAGTAGTAGGGGAGTTAAATAAAAAAAATCCATTTATAGGCTGAAAAATCTCATTACATATCATAAAGTGGATTTAGTTGCTATCTTAGAACCTTTTGTTAGCATGAAAAATATTTAAGGCTATATGAAGTATCTGGGGTACCAACATTGCATCTCTAATGTTAATGGTTAGATTTGATTTCTTTGGAATAGAAATTACAACATGTCGCGCCCCATTTTATCGCAAAGTTGGATTTCGACGTGTTACAACTCTTTTAAATGGAGGTTAAATGGAAAGAATTATCGCCTAATGATTTTAAGGTACGTTAGGGCACCTATTTTCAAATAACTCTGTTTGACTAGTCAGTGTGACCAAAGATCGGGTAAGGGCGCAAATTACCTCAAAGAGAAGGTGTTAGGCACTCCTTGAGGTCCACAACTGTGGGTCCCTGCTAACTTTTAAACTATGTGGATTATGTAATTAGTCTAGGTGATCAAGTAAATAAAGGAAAATTTAGAAGTCAAAGAATCTTATTAAAACATATGAGAATTAGTACAAATCTTAATGACTACAACTATATCGATCTATGTTAAGTGACTAAGGGGAAATAACAAATACATAAAATGAGGGGGGGAGGGGGGGTTTCCTAAGTTTTTTAGCCTAAAGGATCAACCCGTGCAACATTAATAATACTTTGCTACTCCCCGTGAGGTAAGGGTTGCTCATATTATTCAGCAGGAGCGGATTATCATCCCCTACTACCCAATTACTATGTTGAAGTTGTTTATTATGACGACCTGACCGCCTGTTATAAGAATTTACACCCTGATCCCCTATTAACTGCTTTCCCTATGTTTATTCCTACTATTTTGATTTGCTGGGATGTTTGGTTTTGAATTTCGGAGAGTTTTGGGATACTTAGTCCCTAAATGAGAGCTTAAGTATTGGAAATTTGACCGTAGTCGAAATAACACGTAGACGACCTTGGAATGGAATTTTGATGGTTCCGTTAGCTTCGTTGGGTAATTTCAGGCTTATGATCATGATTAGAAGGAGTTTTGGAGGTCCATAGTAGATTTAGGCTTTAATTCGAGAAATTGGATTTTTGGCGATTTTCGATTGGTAGGTGAGATTTTGATATAGGAGTCGGAATTGAATTCCAAGAGTTGCAGTAGTTCCGTTGTGTCATTTGGGATGTGTGTGCCAAATTTCAGGTTATTCGGATATGGTTTGGTTTGTTTTTTTTATCAAAAGCGTAATTTAGAAGACTTTAGAATTTCTTAGGCTTGAATTTGATGTGAATTTGGTGTTTTGATGTTGTTTTGAGAGTTTCAAAGGATGGAACAAGTTTGAATGACGTTATGGGATATGTAGGTATGTTTGGTTGAGGTCCCGGGGGCCTCGAGTGAGTTTCGGGTGGTTAATCGGACCATTTCATGATGATTGGAGTTGTAGAATATTGCAGATCAGTGCAGCAGAAAAATGAACTTTGCGTTCGCGAGTGGGTCCTTGCGTTCGTGAAGGGTGATCTGATGAAGCTGGGATTTAAGCCTTCGCATTTGCGAGGAAGGCTACGCATTCGTGAAGGGCTGCGCTTTTGGTCATCGCATTCGGTTGAGGTGGACCGCGTTCGTATAGAGGAAAAGTGGTCAGCTGGGTTTGAAGTATTTTAATCATCGCGTTCGCGAGAGGGAAAACGCGATCGCGAAGGGTGCTCTGACTAAAGCATCGCGTCCGCGATTGGAAGTTCGTGATCGTGAAAGAGGAAATTTGTGCAAAGTTATTTTTTGCTTCGCGAACGTGAGGCTTTGACTGCGTTCGTGAAGAAGGATTTCAGGCCTGGGCAGAAGGTTTAAATAGTCGTCATGTCCGCAATTTTGGGGTTTATTTCTTCCATTGTTGGTCGTTTTTGGAGATTTTTGAAGAGGATTGAAGAGGGGTTCAAGGAGAATCACTTGGAGGTAACTTTTTGACTTCATAACTCGTTTATATATGATTAAAGACCTAATTAGTGGTGAAAATTTTGGAAAAAATGGGTAATTAGGGCTTGAGATTAAGCGACCTTAAAGGGGGTATTTGAGGGGTCAATCGAACTCCGATTTTACCATTTTTGTTATGTATAGACTTGTGAGAGTATGAGGATTCTAAAAATGTAAGTTTCACTCGATTTCGAGACGTGGGCCTAAGGGGCATTTTGGTTGTTTTACCTAATTTCGCTTGTTAGCATAGAATTTCTTTGTAGAATCAATTACTTGAAGTGTTATTTACATTATTAAATTGAATAGAATAGATTTGGGTCATTTGGAGTCGAGTACTCGTGGCAAGAATGTGGTTTTGAGTTCATTTTGAGCGGTTTCGAGGTAAGTGGCTTGCCTAACCTTGTGTGGGGGACCTTCACCTTAGGATTTGGTATATTTGGTAATTGAAATGCCTTGTACGTGAGGTGACGAGTGCGTACTTGTGCTAATTGTTGGAAATACAGTTTTCATTAAGTAATTTACTAGTATGTTTCTTTTTCTGTTTTTATTACTCGCACTATTAAGCCTGTTGCTCGCTTAGGAAAGCATGTCTAAGTGATTTAATTGCTTGATTTGCTCATATTACCTTACTTGAATTCGATGCAGCATGCTAGGCTAGAATTACCTGTTTGCCTTAATATGAAATTTTCCATTTCTAAATATTTTCCTATTGTTGCTGTGTATTTACATTGGGACTACGAATGTGGTATTTCGGTAGGTCCCCTTTGTCTGTTTATTTGGACTACCGATGTGGGATTCCGGTAGATTCTCCTTGTCTATTTATTTGGCACTACGGATGTGGGATTCTGGTAGATCCCCCTGCACAGTTATATGGAACTGCGAGACTGCACCCGATAGATTCCCCTAGAACTGGGTATTTATATTTGGGAGTACGGATCGAAATTCTGGTAGATCCCCGCGCACTGACAGTTGGACTACGGGACGAGATCCTGGGAGATCCTTCGGATATATATATGATGGACTACAAAATGGCATCCTGAGAGATCCACTAGATAGTTGTAATTGGGACTACAGGACGGTATCCTAGAAGGTGCCCGGTTGTTATCTTTGTGTTGAGTTGTATTTCTTTCCCGCAATTTATTTTGGCTCTGTTCTAGTTGTTCTTTCAATTCTATGTTAGTTCTTACTGTTGCGCTTATTTAAACTGTTTTATTCCACACCGTTAACCTTTATATTTTATTTAACCTCGGTAGAGCCCTGACCTTCCTCGTCACTACCCGACGGAGGTTAGGCTTGGCACTTACTTAGTACCGCTTTGGTGTACTCATGTCGTTTCTGCGCATGTGTTTTCATGTGCAGATCCAGGTACTTTCACTCAATCTTATCGTTCTTGAGGCGAGGCACTTCTGTAGAGACTTCGAGTTATATCTGCCATGTCTACAGACCGAGGAGTCCCTTTTTATTCTTACTTTTAAGTATTAGCCCTTCTGTATTCCTTTTCTTCGTTAGACGTTCTGAAGTTAGACACTGTTAGATATTCTAAGGCTTGTGGTTTCATGAGATTCCGTGTTTTGGGAAGGTGTATTAGTGTTGAGAAGTTGTATTGCATATGCCGAGTGACATTTTTAATATTGTTCCATTCAATTATTTTGGCTTTTATTTATTTCTTCTGCAAGTTTTTATTTATTTATTTTCTTCATTGTTAGGCTTACCTAGTCGTAGAGACTATGTGCCATCATGATAGTTCACGGAGGGTGAACTAGGGTCGTGATAATTTGGTATCAGAGCTCTAGGTTCATAGGAGCCATGAATCACAAGCCAGTTTATTAGAGTCTTGCTGATTGACATGGAGACGTCTGTAGTTATATCTGAGTGGATATGTAACTGTTAGGAAAATTCCACTTCATTTGAATTCCATGTCGTGCGTCATTTTTGATATCATAATTCTAAACTTCTATCTTTTATTCTCTCACCGATGGTGAGGACACGCGCTGTCATGACCCAAATCCGAGGAGCGTGAGCGGTGCTCAACCGAATAAACCCGACTGAGCAAGCCTGGCAGGTTTCATACATACTACCCAACCCAACTCATAATTAAATAAGGGATAGACTCCATTAATCAAATTCTATCAACATATAATTAACGATTTCCATTTCATTTTCATTAGCACCTTCATTTCGCCACTTCAAGGGTATCACAAGTTATATATATACCATTGCCAAACATCAATATTTCTATTTTAATTTCCAATACCGGACACTACCCACAACCTGTCTACGGAGCCTCTAAATATAACTGAAGAATGATACAAAAATGCCGGCAACAAGGCTCCGGCTATACCTTACACAAATACAAAAATAAGACTCCGGGAAGAACAGTGGCATAAGCCACGCCGGGCCCTGAGGGGGAAAGGGCTCACCCATACAGCTGACGGAAAGTGGAAGAGGTGCTACTGCCGGTGGACTGGAGGCCTGCTATAGATCCACCTACAATCATAACACGAATGTAGCGCCCCCGGCAAAAGGGACGTCAGTACATTTGAATTGTATTGGTATGTATAACTAAACATAAATTTACTAGAAAGAACTATCAAACAGATACAAGCAAATGATACGGGCAAATCAAAGAAGCAATTCATATAATCTTTCATGCAATTTCCACAACATAGAATAGGGCATTTCTGTCATATGTTCACCACTGTTCTCGTTACCACTGCTATCTCGGGCGTAGTCCGGTCACGACCCGACCAGCTAGGTCACCTCATTGGAGGCATTACCTTCAATCAATATTTCATTTCCCTTATCCGGAATTCAATATCAGCACATTACCACCATGTGTGCGGCATGGTGTCCGATTACGACCCGATCGTCTAGGTCACCTCATTGAAGGCATTACTCCATTCTCATTAGTCAACACCTTCAAATCTTTATTCCACTCATATCATAACAATTCCTGGGCACTCATGGCCGCCATCATCACATCGTTTTCCCTTTCCAACATTCGTTTTACAAGTTGTGATCATAGACACATATATCAAGGATAATTCAAGTTGCAATCACAAGTAGTGAGCACATAGCTAGCATGAGTAATTCTTTGTTTCAATGTCGGCTTATAGCCCAAGTATTTCAACACATAACTGTTCTTTTCATCATTATCTAATCGTCAAGATTGGTACATTATTCTCATTGAGGCACATCCTTCACGAATATGTATAGATATATACAAATCAATTAATGCGTAGTAGCAATCAATACACAAGCCAATTCAACTCTTATCATACTTTCGTAAATGACAACGGAGCTCAATTTCTAATAAAAAGGGGGTTGTAGCCATACAAACTTCAATATTGCTTTCCTTAATCTTTACAAAATTTCGGAACTCTTTAGCACTTCGATCTATTTTGTAAGAATTACAAATTGAACCGAGAATTAGAGATGAAACTGAAGTTCTAGCTTGGTTCGAGCATATCATCAAACACTAAAGGTGCATTGTGATCTTAGCCCCATTTTGTGAGGAATTTCTATCATTTTATAACCCCAATTGTCTTCTTTTTAGTTTTGTTACTTCCAATATCCTATGGTTTGACATGCATGTAGAGAATATCATTCTTATACTGTTGAATTACTTCTCTACTGGTCCCATGTATCTAAGTGTAGAAATAAGAGCTGAGATTATGAATCTTACCTCTTGAGAATGAAAATTTAGGTGTCTTCACTTGGTTTTCTTTAATGATTTAGCCCAATCTTGTGGAGTAATTTGATGGGAGACTTTCCCTCTCTAAGAACCCTCTTTCTCTCTCTAGAAATTCTCAGATGAATGCTTAAAATGAGCTATGATATCGAATATATCGATAGGGAGGTCGGGTTAAAAATTAGAAAATTGGAGCCCCAAGTCAAATATGTGATCGCATTTGTGATCGCAGAGTTGACATATGGTCCGCATAATGGACTGCAAAATGCTCCCCAAAAACTAAACATTCTGACTCAGTATGCGGTAAGAATGCAGTCTACATTCATGTTCTGCAGTCGCAAAGTGCACCGCAGAACTGACCCTCGCAAAATTCAAAGGAAAATATGCGACGAATATGCGGTCCGCATTTGATTATGCGACCGCATTTCGAGCGCATAACTGACTTCAATTTTAACCAACATTCTGCCTCATTTTGCGGCAGATATGCGATCCGCATTTCGATTATGCGACCGCATTCTGAACCACATTTCTTGCATTTTTCTGGAAACTTATTCTTAACTTTTTAATGCATTAACACATGCTCCTAACTTGGCACCACGGGATCTGGGTTATCAAGTAGGGATTTCACGGGGCCTTACACGCGCTACCAGAGATAATCATGCACCCGTACCCCTGTGAGAGTCGCCAGATGTCGGGGCTAAGGTAGAGGCCGAGGACACGCACGTGATGCATCCAGAGCACCCGCGCAATCTACCACCGAGGAGCCACCAGCAGTTTCAGCCAGAGCCCAGGCACCGAATACGCCTGCTGCTACTACTACTCCACCACTTTAGGAGATATTAGCACAGTTCCTGAACATGTTTGGTGTATTAGTTCAGGCGGGGTTGATTCAGGTTGTACCAACTACTTCATAGATCAGGGAAGGGCTCTAGAATTCCGCCACCCCCACTCCAGGGCAGCTAGTTCTCATTGGTCGTGTTCCAGATGTCATAGAGACACAACTTGTTATCCCAGTTCAGTAGGTGGTGAGGACCTCTCACTGAGTAGAAGACGGGTAGGTCCAGGAGAGAAAGGATAGACGAGGTCAGGAGGGGGAGTATAGTAGAGTAAGTAGACCTCATAGACTGGAAAGACCTACTGGTCCTTATTTTGGAGGAGGAGTACGACATGGTAGAGGTTTTGTGGGTGAGCCACCTCAGTTTGCATCTCAAATTTCACACAATGATTCAGGTGTTCAGGAGTTTTGGAGTACCCATACCGCACGGTTCCCACTGCTACTTCCTCCTAGAGCATGTTTTGAGTGTGGTGACACATGCCATGTGGTGAGGGATTGCCCTAGACTTGGGAGGAGTGCTCCTCCACATACTTCTCAACCACAGCGCGCTCTGCAGAACTCTAAGGCTATGATCACAGCACCAGTTGCTACCCCACCTGCTTAGCTAGCTAGAGGGGAAGGCCAGGCCAGATATTATGCCCTTCATGCCTATACCGAGGCTGTTGCCTCAAATTCTATCATCACAAGTACTATATTGGTTTGTCACTGAGATGCATCGGTTCTATTCGATTTAGGCTCCACTTATTCTTATGTGTCTTCTTATTTTGCTCCGCATTTGGGAGTACCTCATGATTCTTTGAGTTCCCTTATTTATGTTTCTACTCCTGTGGGAGATTCTATTGTTGTGGACCGCGTTTACTGGTCGTTTTTGGTTGCTCTTAGTGGTTTTGAGACCGGAGCCGATTGTTATTGCTCAACATGGTAGATTTTGATATTATCTTGGGCATGGACTGGTTGTCATCCCATTATGCTATTCGTGATTGTCACGCCAAAATCGTGATGCTGGCTATGCTAGGTGTACCACGTGTTGAGTGGAGGGGTGCTTTAGATCACACTCCCAGTAGAGTTATTTCTTTCCTTAAGGCTCAGCGTATGGTTGAGAATGGGTGTGACACTTATTTAGCCTACGTGAGAGACGTCTATATTAATGCCCCTTCAGTTGATTCAGTTCCAGTAGTACGGGATTTTCCCGATGTGTTTCCAGCTGATCTTCTAGGCATGCCTCCTAATAGAGATATTGATTTTGGCATTGATATGTTGCCGTGAACTCAACCCATTTATATTCCTCTATATCGTATGGTTCGTCCTGAATTGAAGGAGTTGAAGGAACAGTTACAGGAATTGCGTGATAAGGGTTTTATTCGGCCCAGTGTATCACCTTGGGGTGCTCGTGTCTTGTTTGTGAAGAAAAAAATGGTTCTATGCGTATGTGTATCGATTATAGATAGTTGAACAACGTTACAATGAAGAACCGTTATCCTTCACCTCATATTGATGATCTGTTTGACCAACTTTAAGGCGCACGGGTGTTTTCTAAGATTGACTTACGCTCAAGTTACCATCAGTTGAAGATTCGGGAGATAGATATCTCGAAGACAACTTTCAGGACTCGATATGGTCATTACAAATTCCTTGTTATGTCATTCGGGCTGACAAATACCCCAGTAGCCTTTATGCATTTGATGCACAGTGTGTTCCAGCCGTATTTTGACTCGTTCGTCATTGTCTTTATTAATGATATTCTGGTGTATTCCCGTAGTCGGGAAGATCCTGAGCAGCACCTGAGGACAGTGCTTCAGACCTTGACAGAAAAGAAGTTATATGCTAAGTTCTCAAAATGTGAGTTTTGGTTGGATTTCGTGGCATTCTTAGGCCACGTGGTGTCGAGTGAGGGTATTCAGGTGGATCCAAAAAAAGTGGAGGCAGTGCAGAGTTAGCCCAGACCATCCTCAGCCATAGAGATCCACAGTTTTCTTGGCTTGGTAGGATATTACCATCGTTTTTTTGAGGGGTTTACATCGATTACAGCCCCTATGACTAGGTTGAACCAGAAGGGGTGCTCTATTCTAGTGGGCGGAAGAGTGTGAGGTGAGCTTTTAGAAGCTCGGGATAGATTTGATAACAGCCCCAGTTTTGATATTGCCTATAGGTTAGGGGTCTTACACTATCTATTGTGATGCCTCGAGGATTGGCCTTGGAGCAGTTTTGATGCATGATGGTAGGGTGATTACCTACGCGTCTAGACAGTTAAAGGTGCACGAGAAGAATTACCAGGTCCACGACCTTGAGTTAGATGCCATTGTTCCAGCCCTGAAGATTTGGCGCCATTATTTATACGATGTGACTTGTGCAATTTATATTGACCATCAGAGCTTGCATCACCTATTCAAGCAAAAGGATCTAAATTTGCGCGAAAAGAGGTGGTTAGAGTTGCTAAAGGACTATGATATCACTATTCTGTATCCCTTGGGAAGGCCAATATGGTGGCCGATTCTTTGAGTTGCCAGGCAAAGAGTTTGGGGAGTTTGGCTTATTTACCAGCATTGGAGAGGCCTATAGCGATGGATGTTCAGGCCTTAGCCAGCTAGTTTGTGAGATTGGTTCTTTCGGAGCCATTCAGGTTCTAGCTTGCATGGTTTCTCAGTCTTCCTTATTTGATCGTATCATGGAGCATTAGTATGATGACCCGCATTTACTTGTCCTCAAGGACAAGGTTTAGCATGGTGATGCAGAGATGTGACCATTGGCAAGGATGGAGTATTGAGTATGCAGGGTAGGGTCTGTGCACCCAATGTTATTGGGCTTCGGGAGTTGATTCTAGAGGAGGCCCACAGTTAGCGGTATTCCATTCATCTAGGTGCCGCGAAGATGTATTAGGATTTGAGGCAATACTATTGGTAGATGCAGATGAAGAAAGATATAGTTGGGTTTGTAGCTTGGTGCCTCAACTATCAGCAGGTGAAGTATGAGCCCCAGAGACCGGGTGGGTTGCTTTAGCAGATAGAGATTACGGAGTAGAAATGGGAGCGGATCACCATGGACTTTGTAGTTGGGCTCCCATGGACTTTGAGAAAGTTCGATGCTGTTTGGGTGATTGTGGATCGACTGACCAAGTTCTCTCACTTTATTCCTGTATGTACTACTTATTCTTCGGCGTGGTTGGCGGAGATTTATGTCCGGGAGATTGTTCGTCTACATGGTATTCTAGTTTCCATCATTTCAGATAGAGGTAGTCAATTTACATCACGGTTCCGGAGGGCCGTTCAGCATGAGTTGGGTACTCGGGTGGAGTTGAGTACAACATTTCACCCTTAGACGGATGGACAGTCTGAGCGCACTATTAAGATTCTTGGGATATGGTGCATACGTGTGTCATTGAGTTTGGACGGTCGTGGGAGCAGTTATTGCCATAGGCGGAGTTTGCATACAATAACAGTTATCAGTCCAGCATTCAGATGGCACATTATGATGCTTTATGTGGTAGGTGATGTAGATCCCCGTGGGTTGGTTTGAGCTGGATGAGGACAGATTATTGGGCACAGACTTGGTTCAGGATGCTTTGGAGAAGGTTAAGGTGATTTAGGATAGACTCCGTACAGTCCAGTCCAGACAGAAGAGTTACGGGGACCAGAAGGTTCATGATGTTTCCTATGTGGTTGGAGAGCGGGTTCTGCTTCGGGTTTTGCCTATGAAGGGTATTATGAGATATAGGAAGAAGGGAAAGTTGAGTCCGAGGTTTATTGTCCCTTTTGAGATATTGAAGCATGTTGCGGACGTTGCTTATGAGCTTGCCTTACCTCCCAGCTTGTCAGAAGTTAATCCAGTATTTCATGTTTAGATGCTTTGAAGGTATCACGGTGATCTGTCGCATGTGTTGGGTTGCAGTTCAGTCCAGTTGGACAAGGATCTATCTTATGTTGAGGAGCCAGTGGCAATATTGGACAGGCAGGTTACAAATTTGAGGTCAAAGAATATTGCGTCAGTAAAGGTTCTGTGGCGGGGTCAGGCGGTCGAGGGGGCGACCGAGCAAGCTATGCGCAACTGTTACCCTCATCTTTTCACTACTTTAGGTATGTCTCTATGCTTGTTCGAGGACGAATATATGTTTAAGTGTAGGAGGATGTGATGACCCGGCCGGTCATTTTAAGAATTTATGCCCTGATCCCTTATTAACTACTTTCACCGTCTTTATTCCTGCTATTTTGATTTGCCGATATGTTCGGTTTTGAGTTTTGGAGAGTTTTGGGACACTTAGTCTGTAAATGAGAGCTTAAGTGTTATAAATTTGATAGTAGTTGGAATAGTGTGAGGATGACCTCGGAATGGACTTCTGATGGTTCCGTTAGCTCCATTGGGTGATTTCAAGCTTAGGAGCGTGATCGGAAGGAGTTTCGGAGGTCCGGAGTAGATTTATTCTTGAATTGGCGAAATTAGATTTTTGGCAATTTCTGGTTGGTAGGTGAGGTTTTGATAGAGGAGTCATAATGGAACTTCGAGAGTTGTAGTAGTTCCGTTGTGTCATTTGGGATGTGTGTGGAAAATTTTAGGTCATTCGGATGTGGTTTGGTTGGTGTTTTTTATCAGTAAGTGTAATTTAGAAGATTTTGGAATTTCTTAGGCTTGAATCCGATGCGAATTTGGTGTTTTGATGTTGTTTTGAGCGTTCCGAAGGTTGGAACAAGTTTGAATGAGGTTATGGGATATGTTGGTATGTTTAGTTGAGGTCTTAGGGGCCTCGAGTGAGTTTCGGGTGTTCAATCGGACCATTTCAAGATGTTTGGAGTTGCAATAAATTGTAGATCAGTGCTGTAGAGAAATGACCTTCGCGTTCGCGAGTGGATCCTCGCATTCGCGAAGGGACATCTGATGAAGCTAGGATTTAAGATTTTGCATTTTCGAGGTAGGCTATGCATTCGTGAAGGGATGGGCTTTTGGTAATCTCGTTCACGTGAGGTGGACCGCGTTCGCATAGAGAAAAACTGGTCAGCTGGGTTTGAAGTATTTCATTCATCGCGTTCGCGAGAGGGAAAATACGATCGCTAAGGGTGGTCTGAGTAAAGCATCGCTTTTCGCAATTGGAAGATCGCGATCGTGAAAGATGAAATATGGTGAAAATTATTTTGTGCTTCGGGAATGCGAGGCTTTGACCGCGTTCGCGAAGAAGTATTTCAGGCCTAGGCAGAAGGTTTAAATAGTCGTCTTGTCCGCGATTTTGGGGTTTATTTCTTCCATTGTTGGTCATTTTTGGAGCTTTTTGAAGAGGATTGAAGAGGGGTTCAAGGGGAATACCTTGGAGGTAACATTTATGACTTCATAACTCGTTTATATGTGATTAAAGACCAAATTAGTGGTGAAAAATTCAGGAAAAATGGGTAATTAGGGCTTGAAATTAAGCGACCTTAAAAGGAGTATTTGAGGGGACAATCTAACTCCGATTTTAGTGTTTTTGTTATGTATAGACTCGTGAGAGTATGAGGATTCTGAAAATGTAAATTTCGCTCGATTTCGAGATGTGGGCCTGAGGGGCGTTTGGTCATTTTACCTAATTTCGCGTATTACCTTAGAATTTCTTTGTAGATTCAGTTACTTGAAGTGTTATTTACATTATGAAATTGAATTGAATAGATTTTGGGTCATTTTAAGTCGAGTACTCATGGCAAGAACGTGGTTTCGAGTTCATTTTGAGATGGTTCGAGGTAAGTGGCTTACCTAACCTTGTGTGGGGGACCTTCCCCTTAGGATTTGGTATATTCGGTAATTGAAATGCCTTGCAAGTGAGGTGACGAGTGTGTACTTGTGCTAATTGTTGGAAATCCAGTTTTCATTAAGTAATTACTAGTATGTTTCTTTTTCTGTTTTCGCTACTCGCATTATTAAGCCTGTTGCTAGCTTTGAAAAGCATGTCTAAGTGATTTAATTGCTTGATTTGCTCAAATTACCTTACCTGAATTCGGTGCAGCATGCTAGGCTAGAATTACCTGTTTGCCTTAATATGAAGTTTGCCATTTCTGAATATTTTCATGTTGTTGCAGTGTATTTACATTGGGACTACGGATGTGGGATTCCGGTAGGTCCCCTTTGTCTGTTTATTTTGGACTACGGATGTGGGATTCCGGTAGATCCCCCTTTTCTGTTTATTTTGGACTATGGATGTGGGATTCCGGTAGATTTCCCTGCATGGTTATATGGAACTACAGGACTGCACCAGGTAAATTCCCACACTACAGGGTATTTATATTTGGGACTACGGATCGGGATTTCGGTAGATGCTCGCGCACTGACAGTTAGACTATGGGACGAAATCCCGGGAGATGTTTCAGATATATATGATGGACTACGGGATGGTATCCCGGGAGATCCACAGGATAGTTGTAATTGGGACTACAGGACGGTACATGAAAGGTGCTCGGTTGTTATCTCTGTGTTGAGCTATATTTCTTTCCCGTGATTTATTTTGTCTCTGTTCTAGTTGTTGTTCTTCTTTCAATTCTATGTCATTTCTTATTGTTGCGCTTATTTATACTATTTTATTCCACACTGTTATCCCTTATATTTTATTTAACCTCAGTAGGGCCCTGACTTTCCTCGTCACTACCCGATCGAGGTTAGGCTTGGCACTTACTGAGTACCGCTGTGGTGTACTCATGCCCTTTCTGCGCATGTTTTTCATGTGCAGATCTAGGTAATTTCACTCAGTCTTATCATCCTTGAGGCGAGGCGTTTCTGTTGAGACTTCGAGGTATATTTGCCGCATCTGCAGACTGAGGAGTCCCTTTCTATTCCCACTTTTAAGTATTAACACTTCTGTATTCCTTTTCTTTGTTAGACATTCTGGATTTAGACACTGTTAGATATTCAAAGGCTTGTGATTTTATAAGATTCCAGGTTTTAAGGTGTATTAGTTTTTGAGAGGTTGTATTGTATATGCCGAGCGACATTTTTAATATTGTTCCATTCGG
The DNA here is from genome assembly GCA_026770625.1 of Nicotiana glauca. NCBI lineage: Eukaryota > Viridiplantae > Streptophyta > Magnoliopsida > Solanales > Solanaceae > Nicotiana > Nicotiana glauca. The sequence goes on from MU739519.1 coordinate 179,694, forward strand.
TTATATTGGCTTTTAATTATTTATTCTGCAAGTTTTTTTTAATATTTATTTTTTGCATTGTTAGGCTTACCTAGTCGTAGAGACTAGGTGCCATCACGACAGTTCACGGAGGGCGAACTAGGGTCGTGACATTTACTTAGAAGCACTCTAATTTAATTCTAAGTCGTGTCTTATGCGTGCACTACTCGCCCCATGCCTACGGTCCAGGAGGCATTTGAACCTACTATTTGCGTGGTTCTAGACTTTACTTAGATTGCTCGAGAATGCTAAAACTAAGCGGCATTCAAACAGATAGGACTCCACGTAAATATAATTAAAGGTCCAAGTTAGCCTCAACATATAACAATAAAGGCACGCAAGTAGATTTTCAGGTTATGCAGTAGACAGTTTAGAATTAAGGTGTATTATAGTAGTTTATTCATATAAGCATAATTTCTAGACGATTCAGGATTTCCATTAGTGTACAGACAACGGATTTGCAAATTAAGGGCATTACAAATCTACAGGCACGGTCCCTGGATTATTTACTCAATGAGGTAGTGAAACGATCCCAGAACATTGAATTACCAGCGATGATTTTAAAAACAAGTTTCTTAGGCAGGTGATAGTGTCCTCTAGGCGGGATTTCTAGTAGTTGACAATTAAAATTGATTTTATATAATTTTATCCCTATAGGCATGTCGTCTAAGTGTAGCAATACGACAAAGTGACAAGGTAATTGATTAGTTGATTGAGATCCTATAGATATGATGTCTAAAGTAGCAACGTGCTAAAAGAAATAGAAGCAGTTGATTGATTAATTGATTGAAACCTTATAGACATGGTATCAAGGTGGAAATTATCAAAAAATGTATTATTGTATCTTATAAGCATACTATCTAGACGGAGTAGTGCGAGAGAATAGTTGTAATGATAGCTTGGTTACTCAAGTTGAGAGCCAATAGTCATGATATCTAGTTGAGTTACACAATTCAAAGAAGTAGCCTAAACATGTATTTTAGTTGTTTGTATTGAACTACTATAGTAATAACGTCTAAGTGTAATCAAGTCAAATTTCAGGTCTTTTAGGCAGGCTATCTAACATTAAAACTAATGCCTTCTAGGTGTAGACAAACAAATAGCATGTGACGCAGATAAATGGCAAATAAACAAATTAAGGCCCTATAGACATTTTTTCTACCCTTTCATACATAAAATAGAACATCCCCGTTCCCCCATTTCACTAATTTCCCAATTGTTTATTTACAAATTATTACAGGCCCAAATAATGAATATAAATACACGTATTACATATAGAAAACTACAGGCCTAAGAGCAGGCCCAAATGAAAATAACCTTGCACTGCCTGGGCCTTCAACAAGCTCACATTCACACGAATAGTACACCCATATCCAAGCGCCTCTCAAACAGACGAATGTGCCCATTTGCACAGCCCAATGACACACATGCACTCATACAAGGCAAAAAACTTATATATTGACCACTCGACCCAAATAAATTAACGAACCACACATGAAATCAATTAAACAGCCCGGATGTAATACCTCATATTGACTCAATTGAATGACATTTAGCAGGATTCACATAAAACATATTGGTATTTCAAAACCAAGAGTGACAAGATTGATTAAACAAAGAACATGGGAATTAGGAGAATCAGTAGGGCTTAACTTCAATACGGAATTTGACATGGAAAACTAACAACATAGGTTCAATTATTCAACAGGTAATGGCATGCAAAGGATAAATATAACATTAAAAGAATTGAGGGGACATGCCACTTTGAGTAATAGCCAAACACATACAAGATTAGTACGCTAAGCCTTCCAGAGTCAATTTAGATTAAAGCATAAACCAGAATTAGCCTAAAACTAAGAATCAAAGTCATGAATAGAGTTATAGTTAGAGGGTAGCAATTACACATAGTAAACAAACTGATAGGCATGATCTATGACAACCAATAAGAATCCTAATCACACTGAGTATAATACAAAGGTTCTCAACTTCATGACAAGAAAATATGTCAATTTAAGGTCAAGTCGAGCAAATAGATTCCAAACCTTATGTCAGTTGACTATGCATAATAGAGGCTAACTATATTGGAATTTAGCTAGAAGTTTTAGGCAATACTAAAGTGTGCAGGCTAAACACAATATTAGAGTTTTCAACAACAGAGCAATATGTTTCGCTAAATATTGAGATAGTAATTGACACATAAGGTTCATGTAAGCATTTAGGCCTCATTTGTTTTTTAAGATTAAGACGTCTGAATCGGAATACACATCTGAATATCAAGATGTGTATTAAGATTAAGACATCTAAATTTGAATACACATCTGAATATATTAAGATATGTATTAAGATCTGAATAAAAAAAATAGGACTCTTTGATTTTTAACATCTAAATGCATAATCTTTATCTTTATTTGAAAAATAATAAACATAAAATTCAAATGAAATACTAAATAATATAATATTCTATCAATAAAATATATAATTTTTTAAATTATGATAGTTGTTGGTAGTGATGGCTAACGGGTGAATGCCGACTAGAGGCGGTGATTGGTAGTAGTTTTGGTTAATGGTAGTGGTTCATGTTAGTAGCTAGTACTGATTGGTAGTGGTGACATTATGATTGAGGATGGTGGTGGTGGGTGATGATAGTTAATAATGACGGGTGGTGGTTTGTGATTTAGGAAGGTGGTGGTAGAATATAATCAAGGGCGGTGTCGGCTTTGGTTGTTAATGGTGATGGGGTGGTTAGTTTTGGTAGTTGAGGTGGATAAGTATTTATTGTGGGTGAGAATGATGGTGGTCGGAGTGATAGGGATAGTGATGGTGATGGTTGATAATGGTGGTGGCTATGATTGAGGATGATGGTGGTGATGTTGGCATGGTGGTAGTTGATAATGGTATGCGGTGGCGACAGTTAATAATGAATATGTGATAGCATCTTAATGAAATTAAGCTTCTGTTATAAATAATAATCATACAGACCTACTAAGTGGTTGTGAAGTAAAAAAACACACTTAATGATTAAGATCTGAATAATTAAGATTCAGACTTTAAAAATAAACGCACTTAATGTCTGAGATATGAATGATAAAGATTAAGACCTTTATTAAGTGCAAGAAAATGAGGCCTTAGTAGATCATACATAAAGGATTCATCAGAAAGAAGTTTACTCAAACAAGTTCTGGTCAGGAAATAATCTACTAAGAATTTAAGTACAAGAATATCGTGCAACGAATGAGAGGGTACTCATAACAAACAACTGGCGGTCAGAATAGCAGGGCAGGCTTAAGGTAATCAGGAATCATTCAAGTTTCACACATAAATGGGCATGCATCGAAGCTTAGAGTTCACACAGGTTCAGATACTAGCAAAGCAGATGGGTATAGAATAATTCTAAGGCAAACAACAATATGAACAAAGGCAAACAGTAGTATATTGATTCACGAAAGCCTAAATGACACGAGCATTCAAAGATTGAATACAAGCAAAAGGGAATGAATTTGCAAGAGTCTCAGCACTTACCAGTTTGCAGAACTAAAGAGAAAATAAGGTAGAAAACTAAATGCTAGTAGCAGCGCGTTTATCAGTAGCAAAGAGAGGACGGTATAAACCCTAAATTCTAAATGGGTCAGAGTTCTCAAGGGTCTCACATGAACCCCAGACAGTGTTCACACTGATAAAGGTTAAGCAATCAAATTTTGGTGGCCTTGGCTTTCAGCCAGCCAAGAATAATAGATTCAGAATGTCACACCTCCTTTTTCCCGAAGAGATAAGGAGTTTATACAATTAGAGTGGTATCATTTGAAATGGGATTATTTATTTCATTCAGAGTTGCCACTTGAAATAATTTATGGTGTACTAAGTTACCAGTTTATTTTAAATCCCAAATCGAGGAAATTTGACTTTGTTTTGAAGTCCACGAAAACCAGAAGACCATGTAAGGATTATGTTAATGTTTAAAACCTATTGCTCATTTGAAACTTTATAACTACTTTTAATATAATTTTAATTGCTTGTAGGATTTATGGAATTTATTTGAACGAGTCGCGACGTCGCACACTCGTTTTTGTACATATTGTGAATCGCATCACGTGAAATGCACCCGTAATCTACAACATGTTAGTTTTACTTATTATTTGAAGTTACGGTCGAGTCCCGTGAAACGTACACTTGAATTGGGATTATGTGTTATGACTATGCCACGTGAATTATACCCATAGTCATGATAGTTTATTATTAATCGCGCCTAAAGCAAACTACGATATTCATAATTATCTCTTTCTAAGTTTAGGATTATTGCAAGGTCTTTGTTGTCATGATGCAAATTCTTACTCCCTGAACTATCGTGACGGCACCTAGTCTATACGACTAGGTAAGCCTAATAATTTGCGAAAATGAAATACAAATACGAAACTAAAAATTAACAGGTAAATATAGTAAAAGGTGTTTAAAATGCCGCGCGGCACAATAATAACACGCTAGAACTGAACACATCACTCCTAAAACCCGAAATCTCATGAATCATAAGCTAAAGAAGTACATAGTGTTCTAACTCTATAAATCTAACAACGAAGAAAATACAGGAAGTCTATAGCAAAAGGAGGAATAGAGAGGGACTTCTAGGTCTGTGGACGCGACAGATATACCTCGAAGTCTTTGAGATTTTCCTTCCTTACTAGAATTATGGTTGAGAAAAAGTACCTAGATCTGCACATGAAAAACATGTGCAGGAAAGGGTATGAGTACACCACAACGGTACCCAGTAAGTGCCAAGCCTAACATCGGTCGAGTAGTGACGAGATCAGATCAGGGCTCTATTAGTTTATACGTATAATAAGATAAAAATAGAATGAAATATCGCAGTAGAGTTAAAATGCTAACAATCAATGAAAAATGAAATAATAGGAAGAAATAACTCAGTACATAGAAGTATCGAAAGGGGATCTATGTAAAGAGGATCACCCGGGATACCGTCCTGTAGTCCAAATCGTAAATGTGCAGGGGGGTCTCCCGGAATATAGTTCTGTAGGCCCAAAGTAAATATCCAGTACCCATAGTCCCAAACATAAACATACAAGGGGATCTCCCAGAATATCGTTCCGTAGTCCCAAAATAAATACACAACTCATTCAATATATAAAACAGTTCCAGCTAGGAAAAATCTACAATTCTAATCCAGTTCCTAGCAAAGAAGACATGAAATTCTTTCTCTAAACAAGCTACACAGAATCCAGGTAGAGAATTAAAGAAAATAAGATAGTAAAGGCACATAAGCATGCTTTTCTATGCTAAACAGGAGACTACACAAACTAGTATTTCTCAATTCAAGGAAAACATAGTTAATTACATAATGAAAACTGGGTTTTTAAATAATTTATCATTGTACGCACTCGTCACCTCACTTACATGGCATTCACAAAACAATAGTACCAAAATCCTAAAGGGAGTTCCCCAACACAAGGTTAGGCAAGCCACTCACCTCGAACAAAGCTCAAAATCAATTTGAAATCATGCTATTACCACGAGAATCCAACTCCGAATGTCCCAAACCTAATCAAACCAATTACATAGTGTAAATATAGCTACAAGCAACTCATTTAACTAATGAATTCTAAGCTAAGGCATGAAAATAGAAAAACATCAAAAAATCCTCCTCGGAATCGTGTAAAAATCACAAATTACGAACGTACATTCATTCACGAGTTCACTCGTTCAAAAATCATCCCAATGTGACATCAAATTCCTATTGAAACTTCAGATTTTCATTTGGGGAACTTTTCCCCCCATTTCCTAACATCCACCCTCAAATTCCTTAATTAAATGAGGAAAACAACAATAGATTTATTTATATGATCCAAAATAGAGTTAGAATTCATTACCCAATAGTTCTCCTTAAAATCCCTCAAGAAATCTCCTCCCACGGAGCTCCAAATTAACTTCTTATGTTATGAAATCTCAAACCCTCGAACTCATTCTTTTCTGCCTAGCGATTTTTGCATCTGCTGTAATGGGGCTGCTTTTGCAATCTCGCGCCTGCGAAAAAGTCATCGCAGGTGCGAAAGTCACTTAACCGAATTTGGGGCCGCATCTACGGTTCCCAGCCGCACCTGCAGTCTTTGCTATCTAGCACTATATACGCTTCTGCGGCATTGCACCTGCGGTCCAAAATCCGCAGGTGCGAAAACAACATGTTCAGCAACTTCACAAAATGCCTAACTCCAAAATCAAATCCGTTATGCAGTCGAAACTCTCATGAGGCCCCCAGGACATCAACCAAACATACCAACATATCCTAAAACATCATACGAACTTAGTCGAGCCCTCAAATCACATCAAACAATACTAAAACCACGAATCTAATCCAAACCTAATGAACTTAAATTTCAAAAATTCTACAACCGATGTTGGAACCAACCAAACCATGTTTCATTGACCCCAAGTTTTGCACACAAGTCATATTCACTACTACGGACCTATTCTGACTCCGATATAAAAAATTCCACTATGGGCAGAAAACTCCAAAAATTCAACTTTCGTCATTTCAAGCCTAAACAAGCTACAAACCTTCAAAACTCATTCCAGACATGCTCCTAAGCCCGAAATCACCCAACGGAGCTATCAGAATCAGTGGAATTCTATTCCACACCATCTTCACAATACTCTGACTATGGTCCAAATTCTAATACTTAATCTCTCATTTAGGGACTAAGGGCCAAAACAATCCAAAACTCATGACGAACCATCCCGAAAAATTACAATAGCAGAAAGAGACACGGGGAAATAAGGGATTGGAGCGTTAATTCTCAAAATAACTTGCCGGGTCATTACATCTTCCCCCTTTTAAAATATTCTTTCGCCCTCGAATGAGCATAGAGACATACCTGAAGTGGTCAACAGTTGAGGGTAACGACTGCGCATATCCTGCTCGGTCTCCCAAGTCGCCTCCTCTACCAACTGATTCCCAAAAGAACCTTTACTGATGCAATGATCTTTGACCTCAGCTTTCGAACCTACCTGTCCAATATAGCCACTGACTTGTCAACATAAGATAGGTTCTTGTCCAACTAGACTGAACTGAAATCCAACACGTGAGACGAATCGCCGTGATATCTCCACAGCATCGAAACATGAAATATTGGATGAAATCCTGCCAAGTTGGGAGGTAAGGAAATCTCATAAAAAACCTCCCTAACATGCCAAAACACCTCAAAAGGACCAATAAAATTTCGGCTCAACTTTCCTCTGTTGCCAAATCTCATAATGCCCTTCACAGGAGAGACCAGAAGCAAGACCGGCTCTCCAACCATAAACGAAACATGGCGAACCTTCTGATCTGTATAACTCATTTTAATCACCTTAATCTTCTCCAAAGCATCCTTAACCAAGTCTATTCCCAATAATCTAGCCTCGTCCGGCTCAAACCAACCCACCGGGATCTACACCCCCTACCATAGAGAGCCTCATACAATGCCATCTGAATGTTGGGGCTGATAACTGTTGCTGTAGGTAAACTCCGCAAATGGCAGGAACTAATCCCAAGAACTTGCAAACTCCATCACACACATGTAGCATGTCCTCAAGAATCTAAATAGTGCACTCGGACTGTCTGCCCATCTGGGGGTGAAATGTTGTGCTCAACTCCACCCGAGTACCTTACCCGTGTTGTACGGCTCTCCAGAACCATGATGTAAACTAAGTACCTCTATCTAAAATGATAGAAATGGAATACCATGCAGACGAACAATCTCCCGGATATAATTCTTTACCATCTGCTCGAAGAATAGGTAGTACACACAGAATGAAGTGCACAAACTTGGTGAGCCGAATTACAATCACCCAAATAGCATTGAACTTCCTCAAAGTCCGTTGGAGTCCAACTACGAATTCCATGGTAATCTTCTCCCAATTCCTCTCTGGAATCTCTATCTGCTGAAGCAAGCCATCCGGTCTCTGATGCTCATATTTCAGCTATTGATAATTGAGGAACCGAGCTACAAACCCAACTATATCTTTCTTCATCCTCCTCTGCCAATTGTGTTGCCTCAAATCCTGGTACATCTATGCAGCACCCAGGCGGATGGAATACCGCGAACTTAGGGCCTCTTCCAAAATCAACTCCTGAAGTCTATTAACATTGGGTACACATATTTGAACTTGCATCCTCAATACCCCGTCATTACTAATGGTCACATCTTTGGCATCATCATGCCGAGTCTTGTCCTTGAGGACAAGAAAATGAGGGTCATCATACTGGCGCTCTCTGATACGACCAAACAAGGAAAACTGAGAAACCACACACGCCAGGACCCGATTGGACTCCGAAATATCCAATCTCACAAACTGGCTGGCTAAGGCCTAAACATGCATCGCCATGTTCCTTTTTTCTACTGGTAGATAAGCCAAACTCCCCAAACTCTCCACCCGGTGACTCAAAGCATCGGCCACCACATTGGCCTTCCTTGGGTGGTACAAAATGGTGATATCATAATCCTTAAGAAGCTCTGACCACCTCCTCTGTCGCAAATTAAGGTCCTTCTGCTTAAACATATGCTGTAAACTCCGGCGATTAGTATAGATCTCACAAGGAACACCATACAATTAATGAAGCTAGATCTTCAAGGCGATCAGTATAGATCTCATAAGAAACATCGTACAATTAATGATGCTAGATCTTCTAGGCGTGAACAATAGAAACTAACTCGAGATCATGGACTGGATAATTCTTCTCCCGCACCTTCAACCATCTGGACGTGTAGGCAATCACTCTACCGTCGTGCATCAATACCGCTCCAAGGCCAATCCTCGAGGCATCAGAATAGATGTATAAGACCCCGAACCTGTAGGCAATATCAATACTGGGACTATAGTCAAAGCTGTCTTGTGCTTCTGAAAGCTCTCCTCACACTCTTCCGTCCATATGAACGGAGCACCCTTCTAGGTAGGGGTGTTCAAAACTGAACCGAACCCGAAAACTGAACCAAAACCGAAGCTTAATGGCTTATTGGTATTGGGTTAATGGTTTAACAGACGGGGAACAGATTAAATTTTTTTCATTAACGGCTTATCGGTTTGGGGGCGGATTATTTAATTTTCTTAACGGATAATCCATTAGCGGATATATATATATATATATATATATATATATATATATATATATATATATATATATATATATATATATANTCCAATACTCTATCTCTAAGTTCTAATGCTTAATTCCTAAATAATCATAACAGAAACCCTAAGGCATACGCCATCTCGCCTTCTCGCCACCGTCTCCCTATCCTTCTCGCCATAGCCACTGTCTCCACCTCGTCGACTCATCGAAAGTTGAGATAATTTTGGCGGGAATTTTGTATAGTTTAAGGTTTGGCTCTCTTTCCAAACGTACCTTCTCTAAATCATTTGACATTTCATTTGGACAAACGCACCTTCTCTAAATCATTTGACATTTCATTTGGAACTGGGACGTAATCTTCCCACCATTTTATTCCTTTTCTAAGTAAAAAGTAACAACGGAAAAGTTAAATGAGTCTGTTTGCGTGGAATTTGCCTCAGATGAGCCAACAAAATATAGGTTCTAGACATATTTATATAAGTATGAAGCATTAGTTTTCATCCTGTATAACATTGCTTTAACTTTTTATCATATTTTCTAACAGTTTTCTTCTTAATCTTATTGCAGGGAATTGATTCCTAACAAATTTAGAACACTTTGAATTAGGACGATAATCACATGATAAGAGCTAAATAATTACCAATCCGCCGGATATCTTATCGGGTGGCTAGCGGATTAATACATTTAAAAGCTGATAACCGATAAGCCAAACAGTTAAGAATAAATAACTGCCCAATCCGCCCGATAAGCAGCCCTACTTCTAGGTCAGCCTGGTCATAGGTGTTGTAATACATGAAAATCCCTCAACAAATTGATAGTAATAACCCACCAAGCCAATAAAACTACGGATCTCTATAGTTGAGGATGGTCTGGGCCAACTCTGCAGTGCTTCCACTTTCTTCGGAGCCACCTTAATCCATTCGCTCGATACTATGCGAACCAAGAATGCCACAGAATCCAACCAGAACTTACATCTCGACAACTTCGCATATAATTTCTTTTCTCTCAAGGTCCTCATATGCTATGCATGATCTTCCCGACTCCGAGAGTACACCAGAATCTCATCAATAAAGAAAATGACGAACAACTCCAGATATGGCGGAATACACTATGCACCAAATCCATAAATGTTACTAGGGCATTCGTCAGCCCAAATGACATAACAAGGAACTCGTAATGACCATACCAAGTCCTGAAAGCAGTCTTCGGGATATTTGGCTCCCGAATCTTCAACTGATGATAACCTGAATGCAAGTCAATCTTAGAAAACACTCGGGCACCCTGTAACTAATCAACAAGTCATCAATACGAGGCAAAAGATACCAGTTCTTCATTGTAACTTTGTTCAAATAGCGATAATGATTGCACATATGCATAGAATTATCCTTTTTCTTTACAAACAAGACGGGAGAACCACAAGGTGACACACTGAGCCGAATAACACCCTTATCAAGTGATTCCTGTAACTGTTCCTTCAACTCCTTCAACTTAGGAGGAACCATATGATAAGGAGTAATAGAAATGGGCTGATTTCCCGACAACAAATCAATGCCATAATCAATATCTCTATCGGGCGACATGCTCGAAAGACCAGCTGGAAACAAATCAGAGAAATCCCGCACTACTGGGACTGAATCAACTGTAGATCAATACTAACATCTCTCACATAAGCTAGATACGCGTCATGCCCCTTCTCAACCATTTGTTGAACTTTAAGAAATGAAAAAACTCCACTCGGAGTGTAATCTAAAATACCCTTCCACTCTAATAACGGTAAACCTGGCATAGCCAGTATCATGGTCTTGGCGTGACAATCAAGAATAGCATAATGGGGCGACAACCAGTCCATGCCCAAGATAACATCAAAATCTACCATGCTGAGCAGTGATAAATTAGCTCTGGTCTTAAAAACACTATGATCAATCAAACACGACCAATAAATATGGTCCACAATAAGAGAATCTCCCACAGGAGTAGAAACATAAACAGGGGAACTCAAAAATCCATAGATACACCTAAATGCGCGACAAAATAAGAGGACACATAGGAATATGTTGAGCCTAGATCGAATAGAACTGATGCATGTCTATGACAGACCGGAACAACACTTATGATTGTAGAATCAGAGGTAACAACCTCAGTACGGAAAAGAAGAGCATAGTATCTGGCCTAGCCTCCCCCTCTAGGGCGAGTTATATGTCCTCGACTTCAACCACTAGCTGGGTGAGCAGGTTGGGTAGTAACTTGTGTTGTAATCACTGTGTGGGAACACTATGGAACACGTTGTGGCTAAGAAGTCTGTGAAGGTGTATCCCTCCTAAATCTATGGAAATCCTTCACTATATGGCCTACGTCGCCACACTCAAAACAAGCTCTGGGAGGGCGTGGCAGCTATGACTAGCTCGGTCTAGGTCTGCTGGACAGACCACAGAAAGCACCCCATCTATGAGGCGCATTAGATACTGGATGTGCATAATAAGGCTCCTGAGGTGTAGGAGGAGCTAGAATACCAGTGGCTACTGGAAGAGCTGAATAAATAGTGTGACTCATATAACCCCTACTGTGACGAACTGAAACTAGGGTACGGGCACCATAATAATAGCCTGACTCTCAAGAATTCTTGGCCTCTCTCTCCTCCCTATCCCGAGCAAGCATTCCCTCTACTCTCCAAGCAATACTCACCACCTGCTGATAGGCGATATCCATCTCTAGCTCCCGGGCCATGCTAGACCTGATGATGGGAATGAGCCCATCAATAAATCGGAGAACTTTTTCACGAATCATAGAAACAAAGACCGGTGCATATGCAGCAAAGCCACTAAAATGGACAAAATACTCTTAAACAACCATAGTACCCTGGCAAATGCTCAAACTCCACGTGCTATGAATCCGTGAGGCTTTGGTGACATACTCCCTCAAAAACATATCTAAAAATATGGTACACGTAAGGGAAGCTACCTCAGCTGGACTGTCCAACTCAAAAGTACACAACAACTAATAGGCTGCCCTTCGAAGCTGGAAGGCAGTGAAAGAAACCCAACTTGACTCTGCTATACACATACTTCAGAGGATACAGTGGCACTCCTCCAGAAATACGTGAGCATCCTTAGATGCTAGACCACTAAATATAGGAGGGTCGTACTTCTTGTACCTTTTAAACCTCCGTTGCTCCGCCTCTAAACCGCTGACCTACACTCGGGCTGAGCTGGGGCTGCAGGTGACACCGGTATAACCTCTAGGATTTTTTCAACCTGAACCCGCTGCTCTGGAGTGAGGGCGATGGAAGTATGTGCTCCTCCCCCAGCCTGAGATGTGGCTGTAGCTAGGGGAATCAACCCTGCTTGAGCTAAGGTGTTGTATATGCTCATGAACCGTGCAAGGGTCTCCAGGGGAGCTGGAATAGTAGTAGTAGTAGTAGGCATATCAGGTGTCTGGGCTCCACATGGAGCTCCTGGTGGCTCCTCTATAGCAGCCCGCGCATGTGCTCTGGCTTCACCACCTGCGCGTCCACGACCTTTACCTCAGCCCCGACCTCTAGCAGCTTTAGTAGCTCTGGCAGGGAGCACGGGTGCCTGGTCATATCCGGTAACACCTGTTCTCAGCATATGTGAGAGAATAAAAGACATAAGTTTAGAATTTTGAAGTTAATAATCTTGCACGGCAAGGAATCAAATAAAGTGGAATTTTTGTAACAGTTTCATAGCCTCTCGAAGATAAGTACAGACGTATATGTACTGAATTACGAGACTCTAATAACCCGGCTTGTGATTCATGACTCCTATGAACCTAGAGCTCTAATACCAACTTGTCACAACCTAAATTATCCCCACGGTAACTGTCGCGATGGCACCTAGTCTCTACAACTAGGTAAGCCTAATAATTTGCAAAAATAAACTACAAATACGAAAATAACAATTAACAGGTAAGTATAATAAAGGACTTTAAAATGCCGCTCTACATATACAATAATAAAACTATCAAACTAAACATAGCACTCCCAAAACTCAAAATCTCATGATCACAAGCCAAAGAAGTACATAGTGTTTCTAACTCCAGAAATCTAACAACGAGAAAATACAGGAAGTCTATAACTAAAGGAGGAATAGAGAGGGACTTTTAGGTCTGCGGACGCGGCAGATATACCTCGAAGTCTTTGAGATCGCCCATCCTCACTGGAAATATGGTTGCGAAAAATTTCTTGGATCCACACACAAAAAACATGTGCAGGAAAGGGCATGAGTACACCACAGCGGTACCCAGTAAGTGCCAAGCCTAGCCTCGGTCGAGTAGCGAGGAGATCTGGTCAGGGCTCTATTGGTTTATACATATAATAAGATAAATATAGTACGAAATAGCGTAATAGAGTTAAAATGCTAACAATAAATGAAAAATAAAATCATAGGAAGAAACAACTCAGTACACAGAGATAGCAATAAGGGATTCCTCGGGATACCGTTCCATAGTCCTAAATATGAATGTACGCAGGATCTCTTAGGACACTGTCTCGTTGTCCATATCATAAATGTGAAGGGGGATCTCCCGAAATCCCGTTCTGTAGTCTTGAAGTAAATATCCAGTACAGGGGGATCTCCTGGGATACCATCCCATAGTCCCAAACATAAACGTACTTGGGGATCTCCCAGAATACCGTTCCATAGTCCCAAAATAAATACACAACTCATTCAATATACACAACAATTCCAGCTAGGAAAAATCTACAGTTCTAATCCAGTTCTTAGCAAAGAATTAAAGAAATTCTTTCTCTAAACATGCTACTCAGAATTCAGGTAGACAGTTAAAGTAGATAAGACAGTTAAAGCACATAAGCATGCTTTCCTAAGCTAAACAGGAGGCTACACATAGTAATATTTCTCAATTAAAGGAATACACAACTAATTACCTAATGATAACGAGGTTTTTCAATAATTAGCATGTGTACGCACCCGTCACCTCACGTACATCGCATTCATATAACAATAGTACCAAAATCCTAAGGGGATATCCCTCACACAAGGTTAGGAAATCCACTTACCTCAAACCAAGCTCAAAATCAATTCAAAATCACGCTCTTGCAACGAGTATCCAACTCCGAGTGGTCCAAATTTAATCAAATAAATTTCATAACGTAAATATAGCTACAAGCAACTCTTTTTCACTAATGAATTCAAAGCTAAGGCATGAAAATAGAAAAACGCCCCAAAATCCTCCTCAGGCCCACGTCTCGAAAACGGGTAAAATTTACAAATTACGAACACCAATTCACTCCCGAATTCACTCGTATAAAAATCATCCCAATCTGACATCAAATTCCTATTCAAACTTCAGATTTTCAATTGGGGAACTTTTTCCCCCATTTCAAAACTTCCACACTTAAATTCCTAAATTAAATGAGGAAAACAATAATAGATTTATGTATATGATCCAAAATAGAGTTAGAATTCATTACTCAATAGTACTCCTTCAAAATCTCTCAACAAATTGCCTACCACCAAGCTCCAAATAATATTTTTGTGTTATGAAATCTCAAACCCTCGAACTCACTCTTTTCTGCCTAGTAATTTCCGTATCTGCGGTCATGGGACCACTTTTGTAGTCCTGCACCTACGGAAATATCATCGCAGGTGCAAAAGTCAATTAACCGGGATAGGGCCGCTTCTACGGTCATTGGGCCGCATCTGCGGTCCTTGCTGTCTAGCTCCACATCCGCTTCTGCGGCACAGCACCTGCGGTCCAAAATTCGCAGATGCGAAAACAACAGGTTCAAAAACTTCAGAAAATGCCTAAGCCCCAAATCAAATCCATTAAGCATCCGAAACTCACCCGAGACCCCTGGGACCCAAACCAAAATACCAACCAATCCTAAAAAATCGCAAAAACTTAGTCGAGCCCTCAAATCACATCAAACAATGCTGAAACCACGAATCACCCTCCAATCCAAACCTAATAAACTTGAATTTCCAAACGTCTACAACTGATGCCGAAACCAACCAAATCATGTCCGCCACTATGGACCTATTTCAACTTCCGGAATCAAATTTCGACCCCGATATCTAAAATTCCACTATCGGCCCGAAACTCTAAATATCTAACTTTCGTCATTTCAAGCCTAAATAAGCTATGGACCTCGAAAATACAATCTGGACACGCACCTAAGCCCGAAATTACCCAACGGAGCTAATGAAATCGACGAAATTCCATTATGGAGATGTCTTCACATTGCTCTTACTACACTCCAAATTCTAAGACTTAAACTCTCATTTAGGGACTAAGTGTCCCAAACACTCTGAAACTCATGATGAACATCCCAACAAATCACAGTAGCAAAAAAAGACAAGAGCAAAGAAGTTAATAGGGGATCGGTCATTAATTCTAAAAATGACCGGCCGGGTTGTTACATTTGCATATGGATAAGTGTAGTGGTATGGGATGTGTGTTTCAAATCTTATAAGGAACCATGTAACTTTAACCTTCTGTTCCAACCAAACAACGGGTTAGCTATGTAATTAGAGGTTTAACTTGCAAATTAGGCCTAATTAGAGCCCTGACCACAGAGTAGTTGGGCCTTGACTGATTTTGCCAACTTGGGTCTTAAATAGACCTTTATTAATTATTGAGAAAACTACCCTCTATAGCCCCTCAAAATTTTAATAGCACATGTTTTGTCCTACTAACAAACAATGTCCCTTCGGCCCAAAAGTATTGCATATAGTAGCCGAAAAGAATGAGTATGACAACATAAGTGCC
This sequence comes from Nicotiana glauca, assembly GCA_026770625.1. Classification (NCBI taxonomy): domain Eukaryota; kingdom Viridiplantae; phylum Streptophyta; class Magnoliopsida; order Solanales; family Solanaceae; genus Nicotiana; species Nicotiana glauca. The sequence goes on from MU739519.1 coordinate 195,571, forward strand.
TGTAGCTCAGTGGATAGAGCGCCTGTTTCCTAATCTGAAGGTCGTAGGTTCAACCCCTGCCTGGCGCAATAGAGCAACTCTTTTTTGCAATGTATAAATATTGTATCCTAAGTTCGACAGTGTATATTGAGCCTATCTCGAGTGTGCTTGTGTATCTAAAGTGTATATATTTGTGTATCCCAAATGTATTTTGTAACATGAATGTATAATATGTCTGAACAATGTATCAAAATTGTATATAATATGTATTTTCTAATATGTAAACATAGTATATATAAATTATATATAATTTTGTATGTATAATGTGTGCACACTGTGTATTTGGAGTGCATCATGTATTTTTGTATAATGACAGTCTGTTTTTGTATATATTTTGTATAGTTACATCTATTTTGTATATATATTTTGTACAGTTACATCTATTTTGTGTATTTCTTGTATAGTGACAGTCTATTTTGCATAGTAATAGTTTATTTTGTATATTTTATGTATAGTAACAGTCTATTGTATATAAATTGTACAATAAGAATCTTATTTGTATATTTTTTTAATAGTGACAACATATATTCTATGTATCTTCCACCACCTTCCTGCATTGTACGGTTGTGCCCCACCACTTACCAAGACATAACTGAAAAATCAAATGACCAATTGCTTATCTGATATTAAATGTTATAACCAGAATTGTATTCTTCTTTACATAAGTTTCCTTTTCTTTCTAATTTGACGATACCATGTAATTCAAAAAAGATTATAGCTTGTCGGTAAAATAATTGAAACAGTTGTATGTCTTTCTCAAAATTTGCCAATTGGTAACATTGATGATTGATGAATTCTCCTTAATTCATACTTCCAATATTTTCAGTGGGAGGATTATAAAAGCCAAAATTCCCGCAAATAAAAAATAATATAATTCTTTTGGCTATTAAATTTAGCCGACAAAGAGCATCTTTAGAAATTCGCTAAAAATAGGTCATGCGAGGAAAAACAATTACTGATGTAATACTACAAAATTGGGGACCAGAAGATATATAAAAGAATCCAAGCAAAACTAAACGGGGAAAGTCCAATAAAACTGTTAGTGTTGACTTCGGCCATGAGGTGCTTGTGAGTTCGGTGGCTAGCCATTAGAATAATTATTGGGCTATAAAATGCATAATATAACTTTGGGTTAGCGGTTGTTATAAATTTAGCCCGAATAACTATAAATGAATTTTGCTCTCTCTCAATCATTTGGAGATTCTCAAAATGGACCGGTCTATTACCCAGCCCACTAATGTAAATAAGGAGACACACAGATTAAATTTAACAGACATAAATATTTTTACAACATAGCCTAAATTAACATCATAAAATCATCCAAAGTCCACATTAGATTATAATGATCCGGAAACGTAAAACTTCATGCATCATTCTGTTTATTTTAAAATAACATAATGACCTATTATAAAATAATTAATCAACTAAATATTCATGTAACGTCACTAAAGTTTTTTTTTTTTTAATTTTCCTAAATTAATTATATCAATTAATTCCTAAAATGCAAGTAAACCTAAAATGTCATGAAATGAAGATTTTAAAAAACCTCTATGATGTTTTCTATAGTTTTAAGTTATTAAATATTCACCAAACATGTAACAAAAAGCAAACAAACAATTAAAAAGGAATTACCAAAATTCTATTATTTTAAGGAATTACTAAAATTCTATTAAAAATAAAAACAATTAATTTTTTTTTTTAGTTTTTGTGAATTTTATAGGAGTATTTTCATGGAACAAATATTACATGCTTACACAGAATAGTGTCGGACTTAGTAAGACTAAGCGTATAGTGATTAAGGTCATTAAAGTTTGTCCAAAGGGGAAATTGGATAGGGGTTTATATCGTGACAGATTAGGATGAATAAACATGGAAAATAATCAAATAAGTGTAAATAAGGAAGGAAAAGATCACATGCAATCGATATTAGAGTCGGTGAAGAGGTGACAAAATTTCAAATCCTAGTTGGGATCGAACATAGAGCAAATCATTCACAAACCCCAACATGGCGGAATCAATAAGGAGATATCATATAAATGAGAGATTTTCTCTTCTAAGTGTATAGAACCACAATCGCACATTGAACCAGGGAATCAAAACCAGATCTCTGAGAATCAAACTCTCCATAATTGTAATGGTAGCTAAAGTACCATAAATGAGTTATAGTAGCATAAATCCGCGTATGAATGTGTACAAGGAAGGAATAAGAGAGAATCTCCATGGTCGGTGTAGACATGTAATTTTTGACCCTCCCAAGATTTTTTACATTTTAGCATAAAATATTTAGTTTAGGGCTAATATAGTTATTTCGACGAGTTTTGACTCTTTCACTTTATTTTGTCACAAATATAAAAATTACAAAAATATTTTTTTTATTTAGCTAATTTATATTTTATCTAGTTACTTTTAGTTTATGTATCGCTCATAAAATTAAAACTACAAAAAAAGAGTACCTTATTTTTATCATTATATAATCTTTTAAAAAAATAGTTTCATATTTTAATATTATTTAGTTTAATTAATTAGAATTAGTTTTTGAATTGTGTAGTATTTTTATCTTATATTAAAGGAAGTTAATGTTGGACCACAATTTTAAGAGTCTTAGAACCCAATTTTAGGACCCAATTCGGATCCCTTAGCCCATTATCCCCAAGCCCACTAATCCTATACCCAAAACCTCTTTTATATCACATAAGGCAAGAATAAAAAAACCTAGAGACCAACACCTAACCAGACCAAAAAAGGGATCCCCTATCGTCGTCTTCTTCAATAGAGGTTGTGGTTCCATCTTCTTCTCTAATAATCTGTCTCCCTCACCAAGCTCACTCCTCTCCTGGCCCGCCAGACCTCATGCCAACCACCTAATGACTACCCTCTAGTAAGCCAACTCCAACCCACGTAAAATCGATCACCCACACCCCTGAAACTCGCATGACGCCCCGCTTCTTCAACACACAGCCGCGCTGGTCACCACTCCAAGCCCAGCAACTCTGTCGCCAACCATCCCACCTAGTTCCTCCATTTTTGGACTCATCCTCAAAAGAACAACACAATGCCTCTACCCCTTCTTCCGAAAATCAGTCCAAAACAACATCTGAAAATGGTCTGTCCATTGATAAAATCATAAAACAGAAAGGTTTTAGGATCATTGTTTGTCGCTCTGATTTGTTACCGGTTTAAGATTCCATCCGAGCTACTGTCGGATTCGAGTTCTTCCAGCGAAGTTCGGTCAGTCCGTTGGCTGCCAAGGTTTTATCGTGATCTTACTATTTAGAAGCTTCAAAACAGGCCAAGTTTTAAATTTCAAGTTCTATTGAAGGTTCATTTCGTCTTATTCTCTTTATTATGGTGCTGCTATTTTTCAGAAGCTTTGTTGGAAATTTTGAAAATGGTTATGGGGTACTTAAGTTTGTTCTTCTTATTTTTTACAATTTTTATTGTGAAAATGGTTGTTGGGTGATTTTGTTTAGCCTCTTATTTACAGTAAGACTCATGATTTTGCTTTCTGATTGTGTGATAACATCAAGCATGATATTGGCTTCTTATGTTCTATTTGTTTTTGTTTAAATCACATTCCTTAGAGCTGCAAGTTTTAGTTTAAAGACTAAATTTGTCTTATATCTTAGAGTGTTGTATACGCTGAAATCATAGGGTCCAATTCATCGTCATCGAGGCACCTCAGAAGATTACCTCGAAGCCACGAGGCTACAAGGACACGGTCAAGTTTCCTCTCCCGTGGTTCATCGATGCCCGACCTTGGGACAATGTTGATCATGGCTATGATAGAAATGGGGAGTTCCCAAGGCATATGGCTAAGACTGACAGAGCCTAGCGAGCTACCCTAACCCTGATTCAGGGTGTCATCTAGTTTTCCAATCCCTGTTTCTTTGTAATTAATACATTTTGTACTATGTAAGGATTTTCTTCCTATATAAAGGGTATCCTTGTCATTTTGTAAACCTCTATTGCTTCAGTTGCTCCACACGAAATATACAAGAACATTCTCTCTACTCTCTAACATATTCTATTGATATTATTGTTTCTATTTATTACTTTCATTATGGTTCATCATTTATTGCCGATCATTGGCCATAAGAGCCTTCATTAATTTCATTATAACTATTAGCCCTACTTCGATCACCCTCGATAGCTCATAGCCGAGCTCTGGAATCGACATCGAGGCCCCCGAATTGATCAGCTCAAGGCTCCGATTGTTAGCCTATCGGTTTGATTATAACTCTCTCCTTAACTCTTATTTTTTCTCTAAGTCTCACACACATAGCATCAACTCCTTAACAACTAGCATAAAAATAGATCACGTACTTTTAATTGTTATTACCATTTTTGCGGTAAATAGTTTGGCACCCACCGTGGGGCTAAAAATATTAGTGATTCTTTTCTTGCTGGTTTCATTACACAACACAAGTTATCTTTCACACCTTTTCTTATCCAAGATCTTCGATTTCAGGTCGACATATCTAGCTCAGTAAATAAAGTTGAAAATGACAATCTTGTAAACCACGGAGAGAATAGTGTGGCTGCTCTAGATGTTGGTGTGCCACCATGAAAACTCGAGAATGCACCACGACCAATTCCAGCGGGCATAGGTTCACGCGACGCACAACAGGCCGATATAAGCTCACACACCAATAAGCGCGTGCATCAAGAAGATCCACAAGAAGCTCAGAAAACCCCGACCAGGAAAGAACGGGAGGTTAGCCTTCATATTATTTTTGAAATGTTGTAGGCACAATAGCTAGCTATCGCTCAGCTACAAGTCACCAGAAAACTCCTAGCACAGTAGCATAAGGGACAACTCCCCCGACCGAAGAGGTACCGAAGAGATCGAGCAATAACGGGTCAATAGCCGATCCTTCCATCATAAAGATGCTCAAGGAACTCATCAAAAGGGTCGAATCAGGCGAAAAAATGATAGAAGCCAACGATAAGAAGGTCGAGACTTAAAACTACAGGGTCAACCAAATTCCAGGAGCGCCTCCAAGCTTCAAAGGTGTGGACTCCAAGAAGTTCGTGCAAAAGAAACGGACCCAAAATGCATTCCTAAGAAGTTCATAATGTAGACCTTTAGAAACACAACGGTACCTTGGACCCAAACAAGCATGTTACCGCCTACACCTGTGCAGTAAAGTGCAACGACCTAAAGGACAACAAGATCGAGTCCGTCTTGCTGAAAAAGTTCATAGAAACACTTTCCAAAGGAGAAATGATGTGGTATCATAACTTGGCCCCAAATTCTATAGACTCAATTTCCATGATGGCAGATTCCTTCATAAAGGTGCATGCCGAGTCCATCAAGGTGGCCACAAGGAAATCTGATGTCTTCAAACTCATGCAAAGTAAGAACGAGATGCTGCGAGAATTTGTATCTCACTTTCAAATGGAATGAATTGAAATACCACAGGTCTCTGATGACTAGGCAGTGCAGGCCTTCACTCAAGGCCTGAGTGAGTTAAGCTTGGTGGATTTGAGGCAGTTGAAAGAGAATCTAGTCGAGTATCCCGCCATAAACTGGTCGGACGTCCACAACCGATACCAGTCAAAAATCATAGTCGATGATGACCAGTTGGGAGCCCCCTCGGGCTCAGTATACCCAAGCAGGCTCTTAGCGAAGGAGCTAAAGATAAAAAAAGAAAGGTATCAGCTATACACCGAAGACAGAAGGAATGACCCGAGGCGCAACCCACCTCGCAATAATTGAAGGATAGATCGAGGACAGAGTCCTCGGGGACTGATCAACAGCGCTGGGTTCGATAGATACGCGAGCCAACTGAGGTACCTCGCTTATCAGAATACAACTTCAACGTCGATGTGTAAGGCATCATGTTTACCATCGACAAAATTAGAGACGCAAGATAGACCAGGCCTATATAGTCAGATCCTTCCCAAAGAAATCATAACTTAATATGTGAATTTCACAACACACATGGCCATAGGACCGAGGATTGCCACCAGCTCCGAGAGGAAGTGGCTAGACTACTCAATAAAGGTCAGCTCCGAGAATTCTTTAGCAACCGATACAAAAATCAGTTCCGGGAAAGAGAGGCGGCCAAGAAGAATGAAAAGAATGAGCTACAACATCTTATCCACACGATGTTCGGAAGCATCGATGCTCCCCAAGAACCCGTGATGAAAAGGACGAAAATATCCATCACTAGAGAAAAGAAAACCCGGGAGTACATACCCGAAGATGCCCTCACATTCAGCGAAGAGGACACCGTGGCCTTGTCTCAGCCTCACAATGATGCACTAGTAATCCCTTTCCGCGTAAATACATCTCAAATAAAGCAGGTACTCGTGGACCCATGTAGCTTAGCCAACATTATCAGATCAAGGGTAATAGAGCAGCTCAGACTGCTTGACCAAATTGTACCCACCACTTGAGTCCTCAACGGATTCAACATGGCAAGTGAAATAACAAAAAGAGAAATCACTCTCCTAGTAAGTGTGGCCGGTATGACTCAAAATGTAAAATTTCATGTCATCAAAGGAGACATGAGGTAAAACGCCTTGTTCGTACGGCCGTGGATACACTGCATGAGAGATGTACCATCCACCCTCCACCAAATGATGAAATTCCTAAAAAAGGGTGGGATTAAAACTATCTACGGGGAATAACATGTGGCGAGAAAAATGTTCACAGTGCACGATGTGGCACCGGCACCAATACCTCCACTCATAAAAGAGCCAAAGGGTAACAAAACTACATATTCGATTAAGCCCGATTAAACATAGCAGAGGACCATAATGCGTCCTCATTACAAGCGACAAGGACATATCGGACCTCGAAACATTGCCGCCACATCCCAGGCTAAGTTATAACCATCTTTCTTTCATTTTATATTTCATAATAAGCTTTATGCAGGCGGCCAATCGAAGTAGTCAAAGCGCTAACCCAGCCTAAAGACCTTAAGGTTTTAAAGCATCCATTGCACTCTTTTCCTTCGACCTAGTTTTTATCCCGAAAAGGATTGTACCGGCAAGTCTTTTAATGAGGAAACATCCACATGCTACCTAAGGAATACTCGACAAGTATTCAAGGCTTATTTTGCAATCAACCTTGAAAACTGGAGGGTATCCCCCCCAGAAGGCCATCCACCTAGAAGAAAGAAACGCCAAATGGGGTCACAATAGGAAAACAATGTACCAGGCCAAACGGTGAAACAAACCGTGCCCCTATAGCTGGGCCCCTGACGGAGAAAAAGTAATATAAGAATACCTTTTATCAAAACATCTCACGCACCAAGAGCAACTCAGTATTTTTGCAATAATAACTCCTCCGTCGAAAATGACCCAAACAATCGGGGACTGGCATCAACAATTCAACACCTGAATGACCTCCAGGCTGGGACTCCAAACTCATAAGCCCTCAGCAAGGCAACATGAAAATCACAAAACATATCCAAGGCCAAAAATGTCCCGAACACTCAGGGACTAGTGTCAAAATCTCAAAAATCGCATTACCTCAAGGTCGGAATCTCCGAAATCGTAAGCCCTCAATGAGGCAACACCAAGTTCACGAGTAATGGCTTCCAAGCCAGAACACCCTCGATGACTTGGGGACTATCGCCAATCACCATTCATTTAAAAACTCGAGGCCATATGATCCCTGGCGGGCAAACTCGGTCTTGTAAGACCTACATAAGGTAGAAACAGTATCTGTAAGAATTCAAACAAGGCATGAACCATACTTGTATCAAGTATCTAAAAACTATAAGACCTCAAAAGCATGAAATTTTCTAAGACCTTACTAAAGGCATAAACCCAATCCTAAAGTTAAGGTTATATATCAAACTTGTAAGACCCCTAAAAGGGATACCCTCGATATAGATGCGTAAACTACTTTATTTAGGATAAAAAATAGCTCCGGCCAAGCATAAATGACTATGGTTATTAGAGTGTGCCAAACAAACTAACGTGAATCGGGGATGCCCAACCGTCGCTACAAAATCACATGCCTTCAAATACTTTGAATTTACGTCGAAAAGAACTGGTTAAACAGGCAACCCTCGACATAGGCAAAAGAGCTTTGACCATGTTAGCTCCAAATCATAGGCTTCGAGAAACTCAGCCTCCGAGACGAACCTCCCGAGGTACTCGATCATCGCCATAAAATGACTCGTAATCGAGGTTGTTCCCGAACTGTCGAAGAGTCAGGAAAAACTTATTTCAAAAAGTTCTTAAAGAGGGAAAAATAAAGCCAATAAAAGGTCGCCTGAGCCCAAGGCATAAGAGCCATTGTCGCTAGCCCACACAAATCTAAAAACTTGAGGGTCGAAAGAGCTCAAGTCGGAACCCGATTCGGAGATTGAACCCAAAATAGTTAACTAAAAATGCCCCAAGGAAAAAACATAAGAGCCATTTTTGCCATCTTACATTAAAAGTTCACATCAAATCAAGGCATAAAAGCCATTGTTGGCAGCCCGCATAAAAGGTCACTTCGACCTGAGACATAAGAGCCATTGTTGCCACACCATACAAACGCAAAGCTTGAGGGTCGAATGAGCTCGAATCAAAACCCGAATCGGAGACTGAACCTAAAATAGTAAACAAAAAAGGTCATATCGACAGCGCGCAAGAGCCTATGAGCCAACCTAATGAGCCCCAGGACCATATCACGAATCTAAGGATTCCTGCCAAACAAAAGACCAGTTCACCTAGCCAAATTCGAGACAAAAAAAGATACAGAAGAAATAATGCCGCAAGGTTTTCTTTTATACACATAACGAAATAGCACAATCTCCATCTACAAACACGCTTTGAAAAATTCTATATGTAGACGGCAAAATATACGCTTTCCCCCAGAGGGCTACGGCCTGCCGGCTGCATCTTTGGTTTCTTCAGTATCGGACAGAAGCCTCCGAGCATCACGCTCGTCCGCCCTTGCTTGCACCAACTCTTATGAGAGTAAAAAACCCCCTAGCACAGATCTCCTCAAGAGTCTTTCTTCGAGACTTGCAACGAGCATATTCTATGATCTTTTCTTCACGGTGGAGGACCCTTATCAGTTAAGCTTGAGCATCGGTAGCATCCTTTAAATAGATTGTCATCTCCTGGTCAGCCTTAGTTTGGCTCATTACAGCTTCAGCCCGAGCATCAACTATCTTGGCACTTACCTTCGAAAGCTCAGACTCGAGATTATTAATCGCATCTGCTTGAACCAAAGCATTGTCGTGAGCTAAGTAGAGTTGGGCCTCAAAGGTGGGAACTTTTGCTAGAGCACCCTTCACCTCTAAATGCTGAATCTCTGCTTGAGATCTTAGCTCATCATGCTCGCGTTTGGATTGACCATCCTCATCCCGAAGGTGCTCCAGGGCCTCTGTCTTTTTCTGTAGTTAAAAGAAACGGTATTAGAAGTGAGAAGTCAGAATGCACACTCACCCGGGACAGAAAGTAACCTGCTCCTTCAAGTAGCTCTCATAAGTCAATCTCTGGCTCACTTCATATCGCAAGTGTTCCATCTCGATTTCCTTTTCACCGCAAAAGAGCCTAAGCTATCTCTCTTCATCCAGAGCTTTCCGCAGCCTGGCTTCACTACGAAGTAGCCTGGACTTAATATCGTCGAAGGTCTGTAAAAGAAAACCCAATAAGGGATGGAAATGCGAAACTCAAAAGGCCCATACCGAAACTCACCACGAAGTGAAGCCGCCGGGATGCATCGAAAGCCGAGCGCACATATGTTAACCTAGTTCCCTCAGCTCTGAAAGAATCGGCTCCGGTCAGGGCATGGTCGCTCGAAATATGCGACCCCAGTTTTCTAGTATCCCTCAAAGTACTGTAATAAGAAAAACACTTCCCAGAACGAGGAACCAGGGGCGCGGAATGCTCAGATGATGCTTTCGCTCCGGAGCCCTGGTCCAGTTTCGCCTTGCTATGAGCATCGTCGCCCTATAAAGGCATCTCCTGCTTATTATTGTCGTTCTTTAACCTGGAAGCTAGCAACCCTTCCCTGTCTCCAAAGGAGGGCCTCTTCGCCTTGGAAGGCCCCAAATAACTACAACATCAAGATTAATATGCAGAAGGGGAAAATTCTTCTCTAAGTGAAGGGAAAAGAAGGAAAAAATAGTGTAACACACACCATGATGTTTCGCTTCCTATCTTCCTCGGAACAAAGCACGCTACTTGCGCTCATCACGAGTCAAGTGGGTCGCCAACTTCTGTACCCAATTCGATAAATTAGGAACGTCGCCCGGTGCTCATGAAACCTCTACGAAAAAAGAAAAGAGGCACGGTTACGAAACCAGCCTTTGCCATAAATAAACTATGAAGGCACGGAATGCACCACTTATGTGTATAGTTTCATTCCTTAGGGAATTGCATAAGCTCTGGGGGGATAATGTCAGCGGTCTGTACTCGGACAATCGACTAATCCATTCTAGATCTCCGTATTCCTATTCATCGATGATGAAGGGTGTGGTTGACCAGCATTGCAAGGTTAGCAGACCCCGATGGTGAAAGGGCCGGTACAACCTGATAAGATGACTGAGCATAAGTTCAAGCCCCACTTTCTCCACGAAAAATCTCTTCATCAACACTGTTCACCAAAATTATGGGTGATCTGTGTCAAGGTAAAACGATACTTTAAATAGAAATCGAGCACAACACTATCAAGGGGGGCCAACATGAATGGATACGTGTACACATTTAGGAATCCATCAGCATGATTCATGATGCCTTTATCCGGTAAAAGTATCTATAATGCTACTTCCCCCCCCCCCCCCCCCCCTTTTTTTT
>MU739519.1:207379-304235 GCA_026770625.1 Nicotiana glauca
TGTACTTCTCTTATCAAAGAAGTAATGTCCAAAGTACGCTCTCGTTGGTCCTGAATACTAGAGGCGGAACCCTCTTCTCTCTTCCGAACAGACCCCGATGTAGCAGTCATGGTGGTGGAAAAATTGGAGAACTACAACAGGTATTTGTGCAAGTACGTTAGTACTAATGTAATGAAAAACTTAACACAAAAAAATAAGGATAACTACCTAAAATGGTGGGATCTCCAAAGAATTAGAAGCGACCCTATATATGGAAAAAATGACAACGATCCACCTGCCTAAAAGGCTAACGGCGTCATCACCAGTCCCGAGGCGGTACCCAACCTCGAGGACCTCCATCAAAGGAAAGTTAGGCTCCAGGAAGCCGACCAAATCATTGCCATTCCCGAGGCAGTACCTGACCTCGAGGACATCCATCAAAGGAAAGTTAGGCTCCAGGAAGCCGACCAAATCATCGCCATTCCCGAGGCAGTACTTGACCTCGAGGACATCCATCAAAAGAAAGTTAGGCTCTATGAAGCTAATGATATCTTTGCTAGTCCCGAGGTGGTACCCGACATCGAGGACCTCAATCAAAAAAAAGTTAAGCTATAGAAAGCCAACGACATCTTCTGAGTCCTGAGGTGGTACCCGACCTCGAGGACCTCTATCAAAAAGAAGTTAGGCTCTAGGAAGCCAACGATACCTTTGCTGGTCCTGAGGTGGTACCCGACCTCGAGGACCTCCATCAAAAATAATTTAGGCTCCAGAGAGATAAACACTCCAAACTCTGTTCGTCAGGGCTTGACCTCGGGATATTATCTAAACCAGGGAAGCCCCTCTTCTGGAGCCTATCTACGACTTCTTAAGGCTATATACACTAAGTTGAAGGAAATAATCCAGATGCCTCGAGTAAACCCTTACTCGGGGACTGCTCTCAAAAGTTTAGAAGCAGTCCCTATCATCGGACCTCCGATCTAATTTCCCCTTAAAGATTACCACAAAATCTGAATGATAAATCACAATCTCAAGGCTCGAGGTGTTATTTTCATACAACTCAAAGTAAGTGTCCCGATGACCTGAGTTTATTGGACAAATCCAGGCTTGGCCTAAGGAACGACAAAGGAATCCACGGGAAGTCATTTTAATCAGTTGAATATCAATAATAATACTCGCGTCTAGGATCGATATTGGAAAATGCCGATGAAGTCATGCATTCAGAGTCTCCATGAATGTAAATGAAAGAGAATATAGCAAGCATAAAAGATAAAATTGAAAAAACATTTTTGTATTCATAAACACTTGTTTACAAAAGCCCACTAGGGGTCTTTATGTATGATTACAAAATCCCACGAGGGGTCCTTACACAAAAATTAAGAAGCGAAAGGGTACACATATAGTAAAATCCTAGAACCTAGTCTACTCTCAAAGGTGCATTCTCGGCAGCAGCATCTTCGAGCACCATTTCCTCGGGCATACGTCCTCAAAGACAATATCTTCCAAGCAACATCCCCTTGGGAGTTTTATATCGACCCTCCAGAATGGCATCTTCAAAAGGGGAGATAAAGAAGAGGAAATTGGTGGAGGAGAGCAAAATGACACAGAAGAAGCAGAAAGGAATGAAGAAATGGTTGGGTGAAAAATCTGCCTAGTATGGACCCCGCCAGCACTACTATTGCGAAGACACTTCTTAAGACGTGACACCAGTGCGGGATGCAACAGTTAGTAGATAGTACCACCTCACTCCATGGAAAACAAAAGGCGTGAGGCGCCGCACCGGATAGATGGGGGAGGTGAGCAGCAATGTAGAGTCCGAACACCCCCCTGAGCAGTGATGTAGAGTCCAAATATTTGCCCGAAATGGGAAAAATCAGCCTCCTAATTCGTCGTCCCGAGCCAACTACGATAACAACAACAACAACAACAGCAACAACAATATTGAAATGGTCTGATCTTGCTCGACTAAGGAAAGTCCAGGAGATAGGCCGAGGCATGGCTGATAGAAGCATCGTCGTACAACCGTGAGACCATGGGCCTCAAACATGATGAGTGACAATGGACAAAGGTGGTAAGAAGAGAAGAATGGATAGATGTGGGAAGACACTTGGACGAAAGGTTAACCATAGGAAGCATCCATTTATAGGAAGGGCGATAGCGTAACTGACGATGCCATTACTGTCCTGAAAGACATAACGACAGGCGCATTTAATGCGTCCTTAGGAGCTGAGCCGGCATTGACATTATAGCTTTAGAGAATGAGAAATTGCGATGCTCTGAATGATTCTGATGAAATGAAATGACGGGACGTTTCAGCTATCACGGAGGCTTGCGTCACCAGTATGACATCATCACGGGCAGCCCGAAGAGTTGGATGTCAAAATCGTTGTTTGTCGCTCCTCCCTAAGAAAATCTGGGACTATCTGTATACGGCTAAATTGGAGGGTCCAATTCCTTATTATCTAGGCACCTCCAAAGATTACCTTGAAGCTCGAGGCTAGAAGGCCACGATCGAGTTTCCTCTATCGAGGTTCATCGACGCCCGACCTTAGGACAATGTTGATCACGGCTATGATAGAAATGGGGAGTTCCTAAGGCACATGTCTAAGACTGACAGAGCCTAGCGGGCTACCCTAAGTCAGGGTGTCATCTAGTTGTCCCATCGCCGTTTCTTTATAATTAATGCGTTTTTTACTATATAAGGATTCCCCTCCTATAAAGGGGATCCTTGTTATTTTGTAAACCTCTATTGCTTCAGTTGCTCCACATAAAATATATAATAACATTCTCTCTGCTCTCTAACATATTTTATTGATATTATTGCTTCCATTTATTACTTTCATTGTTGTTCATCATTTATTGCTTATCATTGGCCATAAAGAGCCTTCGTTAATTTCATTATAACTGTTAGCCCTACTCCAATCACCCTCGATAGCTCATAGCCGAGCTCTGGAATCGACCTCAAGGACCCCTAATTGATAAGCTTGAGGCCCGATTGTTAGCCTATCAATTTGATTATCACTCTCTCCTTAACTCTTATTTTGTCTCTAAGTCTCACACACATAGCATCAACTGCTAAACAACTAGCATAAAAATAGATCACGTATTTTTAGAGTCTCATAATTAAATTTAATTGTTATTACCATTTTCGTAGTAAACAAGTGTGAATGGTTGTTTGTTATTAAACTATGTGATTTGATGGCGTATTTGCACAAAAAATAATTATAGTGTCATTACTATATTTTGAATATGTTATGGTATTTTTCTGGTAAAGTTAAAAGCAAGAATGAATATTGAATTTATCATGTCAATTATTCTACTTTATTTGTTTGGATCAATAGTAACATACTTAGGCAGTTAATATTCATGAACCTTCGTACTTTTATTTAGGCGTGCTATATTAAAAAATTTCGTGGTTAGGGGTACGGATTCCGTGAAATAGTTGCGATACGTAATTTTCAAATATGGTGGTACATTTATGTGACCCGGCCACAATAACTAATAATGCTAATAATTTAAACACGTTTTAAATCGTGAGTATGGTTATCGTGACACGACGTCACAATGTATACCAAACAAACAAGTGTACGACAATCGTAACTTGTACCGAAATAATTTCATAAATAATTAAATGAGGTCAAAAGTTTAAAAATCCAATAGGTTTAAAACGTGTAATCAATCAGATAATTAGGCCAATAATAATAGTTGAGGGTCCGTGCTAAAACCACAGAACACGGGAATGCCTAACACCTTCTCCCGGGTTAACAGAATTCCTTACCCGGATTTCTCTATTTCGCGCATTGTAAAACAGAGTCAAACTTCCTCGATTCAAAATTTTAAACTGGTGACTTGGGAAACCATAAATTATCCCAAGTGGCGACTCTGAACTTAAATAAATAATTCTGTTTTGATTATTGTCACTTTAATTAGAAAAACTCCCTCTTACCGCTTTCCGTGGTAGACTAAGGATGTGTGACAGCTCTGGTGACTCTGTTGGGGAAAAAGAACCTAGAATCTCTGGCTAAGGGTTACCGAATTCGAGCTTAGAATAATTGTTATATTTGGCTTTTATTTATTATCTGATTTTTATTACGTGCTTGGGCCTAATGTGCTAAATGTCATTTTTTATCACTTTGATATTATTTGAATTGTATATAAGCTGCCGCGAAAACCTTCTCCTCTAATCTTCTGGAAAGTGCACGCTGGCGTGACTTCTTTTCTATTAGTGTCTATCATAATTTAGAACGAGGTTCGGACTAGTTGCAATAGAAAGGTCTAGAACAATATTGATACCCAATTTCTCCTCATATATTTTTAATACATATATATACACTTTCAAAATAGCATATATGCAGTTATAAGTATGAATATGCATTTTTATAATTTTTTCTATAATTTTAAAAGCCCTAAATAGATTTATTTCTTCTTTTTTATTTATAAAATGCCTAATAATTATCCTTCAAATTATTTTTGTAGTGATTTAGTCTTATAAATTCTTTATTGATTCAAGGATAGTTTTTAATTATTTTTATTTACATTTTTTGCAATTATATTTTTAGGCTAAATTGCACATCTTTGCAATAATAGCCCTACTAATGCATAATTATATTATTAACGCATAAAATGGTCTTTTATATTTTTAAAATGCTAAACGACTATTTTCAATAATTTTAGCACACAAAAATATATTTTGGGAATCATTTATTATTTTTATAAATTATATAGTTATTAAAAGTGGCTATTTAAAATCTAGCCTATTAGTATTTCAATTTCAGCCCTATTTCAACCTAATACCAGCCCAACTTTAATATGAATTTACCCAGCCCAAACCCTTAATACCCGATCCAGCCCCAAAGCCTTTTGATCTTGGTCGTTGATCATAAAGATTAATGGCCAAAATGACCCTTCTAAAATAAACAAAACGACCCCCCCCCCCCCCAAACCCTTTCATTTACACAATCCGTCGCCCTAAAACCCCTCTCCTCTCTCAGACGCTCTCAAACCTAACCCTAATAAAACCTCACTAACACTCACCTATGGCTTTCACGACCCCAACCCGGTCGTGATGGCGCCCAGCACACTACTAGGCAAGTCCGACCATTTATAACAATAACCCAATTTATTAAACAAATAAAGTTAAGTATCATTTAAGACAAGAATCAGAAATACTGATAATAAATGCGAAAAGTCTAGCAAAATACCAAAACAGCCTAACTAGGACCCGGTGTCACGACCATGAGCCTCTAATGACGACATAATATTCTACTAAAAAATTTGTCTAATACTGAAAATGCGAAAATAAAGGATAAAGATAGAGGGGAGAACCATCAGCTGCGAACGCCCTGCGGCTACCTCAAATACTCCAAGAAAGAACTCTGAATCGACTGGAATCACTCAGCCTGAGACTGCCCTGGATCTGCACACAAGGTGCAGGGAGTAAAGTGATTACTTCGAACTCAGTGGTAATAGACATAACTAAAGTCTGAAAGTAAGAAAACACAGGAAATGCACAAGGTACTCTATATCTAGCGGTTCATATCTAAAACAGTAGAAACAGTATACAACAATTAATACAGTTAAACAATAATGCATGACAGAATGCAACACATATAACGGTACAAGCGTGCAGCCCGCTCCACTTATTTAAAATCGACGACGCTCACTGGGGGTGTGTACAGACTCCGGAGGGACTCCTATAGCCCAAGCGCAATATCAGCCAGGTATTGGCATAAAGCAGGCTCTCGGCCTCAATATCAGTATATATAATAATCGCTACGGCGTGTAGCCCGATCCATATCAAGGAAACATCCTCACCACTGGATCCCCGACACATCTCAGTCAAATAAGTCCACAGCCAATCAGGCGTGACATACTATAGGGATCTCAGCCCTCATATCCTTTTCATTTAAGGTTCATGTACAAAACACAGTTATTATATTGTTTTTAATATTTGAAAAACATGACTGAGAATTTATGTTATGCACAAAAGTGAGGAAAACATATAAAAATCCCCTAAGGATAATACAGGTCGGCACAAGGTCCCAAACACGGCAATACGCCCAATTCACAGTAACAAGGTATGCGTTTCAGTAGCCAATATAGTAGGATTTAACACTCGGGATGGACTAAGTCTCAATCCCCAAAAGTATATGACCCCGCACTCATCGTGGAATGCGTGCCACGCCTCAATATAGCGTTATGATGTGAAAGTCTGGGGTTTCAAACCCTCAGCACAACAATTACATCAATTACTCACCTCAAACCGGCTAAAGACTAGCCCACCAAGCCTCTTTCTCTAGAATCAACCTCCTTGCAAGTCAAATCTAGTCAAAACCAAAATGAATACATCACAATTGGCTAATGGAACATAACCTAATTGAAAGAACTCGAAAAAAACTCAAAAACACGAAGTTGGCAAAACTCGAGCCCCGGGCCCACTTCTCAAAAATTATGAAATTCACATTTTCGGAATCCTCGTCTCGCCACGAGTCCGTACATATAAAATTTATCAAAATCGGAGTTCAAATGCCCCTTCAAATTCTAATTTTTTATTAAGAAAGCACAAGCCCTAGTTCTTCCCTTTTTACTCAAATTCCATGAATTTAGGTGTTGAAATCACAATTAGATGACGTTTCTAGGCCATAGGACTTACCTCCGATCGATTCGCACTCAAAACCCTATAAATTCCTCGTCAAAAGCTCCAAAGGTTTCTTACCAATGGCGGAAAATAGACTTGGTTCGCGGATGAAATGTTATTAAAACCCTTCTGTCCGCCTAGTTTTTACTCTATGCAATCGCAGCCTTGCTATTGCGATCGCATAGCACAAATTTCCAACCTCCAGATTTCCTCTCATGCGATCGCACTCAACCCCATGCGATCGCATAGCACAATTCTCTGCCAGGGCCCCAGGCCCAAATACACTACGCGATCGCACTCTCCTTTATGCGAACGCACAGAACAATATTCCACACCTATGCGATCGCAATGCTCCCCATGCGATCGCAGAGAACAAATTGAACCCCTTTCAAAACCTCATATGCGATCGCAATGCCACCTATGCGATCGCATAGAGCAAATTCTCTGCAACACTTCAGCTATTTTCTGCAACTCCTAAAGGCCAAGATTGGTCCGTTTGACCACCCGAAAACACCTTGAGGCCCCCGAGACCTCAACGAAAAGTGCCAACCCATCCTAAAACATCACACAAAATTTTTCCAATCATAAAAACACGTCCAACAACCCGAGAATCATCAAATTACAACGGATTCAAGCCTAAGTTAAACTAAAACTTCCGAAACTTGCATTTGATCAAAAACCTAAACTAAACACCTCTGAATCAACTGAAATTTTGCACACACATCCAAAATCACCTAACGAAGCTACTGAAACTCTCGGAATTCCATTCCGACCCTCGGATAAAAATCTCACCTATCAATCGGAATCTACCAAAATTCAAATTTCGTCAATTCAAGCCTAATTCTACACCGGATCTCCAAATTCAATTCCGATCACTCTCCTAAGTCTCAAATCATCCCCCGAAGCTAACCGAACCAACAGAACTCACATCCGAGCCCTCTAACTACGTAGTCAACATCCAGTTGACTTTTCTAAAACGAGCTTCCTTCTAAGAAGCTAAATGCCTCATTTCCAGCTAAAACCAATCCACCTCTATCCGATCAACTCAAACACTGAAATCGAATCATAGAAGGACATAATATGGCTAAAACGGGGTGGTACCTCACGTGACGACGGGTCGGGTCATCACATCCTCCCCAACTAAAACAAACGTTCGTCCTCGAGCGGGTCAAGAAACATACCTGAAGTCTCAAACAAGTGAGGATATCTGCTCTGCATCTCCCGCTCGGTCTCCCAAGTAGCCTCCTCCACGAGCCGACCTCTCCACTGCACCTTCACTGAAGCAATATCCTTGGACCTCAACTTTCAAACCTGTTGACCCAAAATAGCCATTGGCTCCACATCATAGGTCAAATCATCATCCAAATGAACGGCACTGAAGTCCAACACATGAGATGGGACCCCAACATACTTCCGGAGCATAGATACATGAAATACCGGATGGACTCCCGATAGGCTGGGTGGCAAAACAAGCATATAGTCCACCTCCCCAATCCTCCTAAGTATCTCAAAAGGGCCAATGAACCTCAGACTCAGTCCTTTCTTTCCAAATCTCATGATGCCCTTCATAGGCGAAACCTTCAACAAGACCTTCTCGCCTACCAAATAAGATACATCTCGGACCTTCCGGTCCGCATAACTCTTCTGACGCGACTGAGCTATGCGAAGTCTCTCCTGAATCACTTTCACCTTATCTAAGGTATCCTGGACCAACTCTGTCCCCAACAACCTAGCCTCACCGGGCTCGAACCAACCAACCGGAGATCTACACCGTCTCCCATATAAGGCCTCATATGGCGTCATCTGAATGCTAGATTGGCAGTTGTTGTTGTAAGCGAACTCTGCAAGAGGAAAGAAATCAGCCCAATAACCTCCAAAGTCAATAACACAGGCACGCAACATGTCCTCCAATATCTGAATGGTACGCTCGCACTGCCCGTCCGTCTGAGGATAAAATGCTGTGCTCAGCTCTACCTGTGTACCCAACTCTCGTTAAAACGTCCTCCAAAACTGAGAAGTGAGCTGAGTACCCCTGTCTGATATAATGGAAACTGGGACCCCATCCAACCGTACAATCTCCCGGATGAAAATCTCTGCTAACCACTCCGAAGAATAGGTAGTACATACCAGAATAAAGTGCGCAGACTTAGTCAGCCGATCCACAAACACCCAAACCGAATCAAACTTCCTCGCTGTCCGAGGGAGACCACTCACGAAGTCCATAGTAATCCTTTCCCATTTCCACTTAGGAATATCCATACGCTGAAGTACACCACCAGGTCTCTGATGCTCATACTTGACATGCTGACAGTTGAGACACCGCGCTACATGACTCACAATATCCTTCTTCATTCTCCTCCACCATTAATGCTGTCTCAGATCCTGATACATCTTCGTGGCACCTGGATTAATAGAATACCGTGAGCTATGGGCCTCCTCTAATATCAACTCCCGAAGCCCATCCACATTGGGCACGCAAATCCGGCCCTGCATCCTCAACACACCATCACTATCAATGGTCACATCCCTGGCATCGTCATGCTGAACTCTGTCCTTAAGGACAAGAAAATGTGGATCATCATACTGATGCTCTCTAATGCGATCATACAAGGAAGACCGAGATACCACACAAGCCAACACCCGGCTAGGCTCCAAAATATCTAACCTCACCATCCGATTGGTCAAATCCTGAACATCGACCGTAAAGGGTCTCTCCCCAACTGGAATATATGCTAAACTACCCATACTCACCGCCTTCCGGCTTATAGCTTCGGCCACTACATTGGCCTTACACGGATGATACAAAATGGTAATGTCATAATCCTTGAGCAACTCAAGCCACCTGCGCTGCCTCAAATTTAGATACTTCTATTTGAACAAGTGCTGAAGGCTACGATGATCGGTATACACCTCACAAGATACGCCATATAAGTAGTGCCTCCAAATCTTTAAAGCATGAACTATGGCAGCCAACTCCAAATCATGAACGGGGTAGTTCTTCTTATGAGGCTTCAACTGACGAGAAGCATAAGCAATAACTTTACCCTCCTGCATCAACACACATCCAATCCCAACTCTCGAAGCATCACAATACACGGTGTAAGAACCTGAAGCTGATGGCAAGACTAACACTGGAGCTGTGGTTAAAGCCGTCTTGAGCTTCTGAAAGCTCTCCTCGCACTCATCCGACCATACGAATGGTGCACGCTTTTGCGTCAACTTGGTCAAGGATGAAGCAATAGATGAAAATCCCCGGACAAACTGGCGATAATACCCTGCCAAACCAAGGAAACTCCGGATCTCCGTAGCTGAGGATGGTCTAGCCCAACTCTGCACCACCTCTATCTTCTTTGGGTCAACTTGAATACCATCACTAGACACCAAGTGTCCCAGAAAATCCACAGACCCAAGCCAGAACTCACATTTGGAGAACTTTGCATAAAGCTTCTCCTCCCTCAATATCTGCAATACTACTCTTAGATGCTGAGCATGCTCCTCCTGGCTACGCCAGTACACCAGGATGTCATCAATAAAAACAATCACAAAGGAATCCAAATACGACCGGAACACGCTGTTCATCAAATGCATGAACGCGGCTGGGGCATTGGTCATCCCAAAAGACATAACTAGAAACTTATAATGCCCATATCTTGTCCTGAAAGTTGTCTTCATAATATCAGAATCCCTAATCTTTAGCTGGTGATAGCCTGAACGAAGATCAATCTTCGAGAATACCCTCTCTCATTGGAGCTGATCAAACAAATCATCCATGCATGGTAGAGGATACTTGTTCTTCACTGTTACCTTGTTCAACTTCCTGTAATCAATACACATCCTTATTGAGCCATCTTTCTTCTTGACAAACAAGACCGGGGCACCCCACGGTGACACACTCGAGCGAATGAACCCCTTATCTAGAAGTTCCTGTAGCTGCTCCTTCAATTCTTTTAACTCAGCTGGTGCCATACGATAGGGAGGAATAGAGATGGGCTGAGTGCCCGACACCAGATCAATACCGAAATCAGTATCCCTGTCCGGCAGCATGCCCAGCAGGTCTGCTAGAAACACATCAGGGAAATCCCTCACAACGGGAACCAAATCAATACTAGGAGTCTCAGCTCCAACATCCCTCACAAAAGCCAAATATGATAAACATCCCTTCCCAACCATCCGCTGAGCCTTTAAGAAAGAGAATACCCGGCTGGGTACATAATCGGTCGAACCACACCACTCGACTCTCGGAACACCTGGCATAGCCAACGTGACTGTCTTTACATGACAGTCCAAAATAGCATGACACGAAGATAACCAGTCCATGCCCAAAATAACATCGAAGTCTACCATGCTCAAAAGCAACAAATCAACCCGGGTCTCCATACCCCCAATAGTAACAAGACAAGACCGATACACATGGGCCACAACAATAATATCACCCACCGGGGTAGATACATGCACAGGTAAGGCAAGACACCCTCGGGTTGTACCCAGATGATGGGAAAAATATGAAGACACATAAGAGTATGTAGATCCGGGATCAAATAAAACAGAAGCATCATGTGGCATACTGAGATAATACCCGTAATAACTGCATCAGATGCGATAGCGTCTCTCCTATCAGGAAGTGCATAGAACCGAGCCTGACCACCACTAGGTCGATCTCTACCCCTAGGGCGACCCCTAGCTGACTGACCCTCGCCCCTACCTGACTAGGATGGTGCTGAAGCAGATAGAGTAGAAGAGGAGGGCTGATCCCTCTGCTGCGACTGGCTACCACGACACCGAGGACAATGACTCCTTATATGGCCATACTCTCCACACTCGAAGTAAATACCAGATGCTGGAGAAGGGGACTGATGAGAACCCCTCGCACTAGAATGACCAGCCAACGCGCCCTGTGCAGAAGAACCCTGGGCTGAAGAGGCATGTGAAAAGCTATAAGCTGGGAGGGCTCTAAGTGAAGACTGGCCCTACTGATACCCCTGGTGACCACAGCCTGAAGACGCCCCACGATACTCGGGACGAGCCGACTGATGAGGCCTGAAAGAACGACCTCTGCCCTGCTGAAATTGGCCCCTCGACGGAGCACCACTGAAGCTGCCTGATATATGAGGCCTCTTGGACTCCCGATCCTCTCTCTCCTAACGGTGAGCCGTATCAATATCACGAGCAATATCCACACCATCCTCGAAGGTATGGCCCAGAACCCTCTCTCGGGTCATCCGAATATGGATGGGATAAGTGAGTCCATCCACAAATCTCCGAATCCTCTCCCGATAAGTCGGGACCATCCATGGAGCATATCGAGCCAACTCCGAAAATCTCACCTCATACTGAGTCACAGTCATATCTCCCTGACGAAGGTACTTAAACTGCCTGCGCAGCTCCTTCCTCTGAGACTGCGGTACCTACTTCTCCAGAAAGAGAGTGGAGAACTCCTGCCATGTCAAAGGCGCTGCACCCCTCGACCTACGCCGGTCATATCCAGAAAACTGAAAAGTAGTAAATGATACCCCACCCGACTCCAAGATCCCTGCGGTCCGAAGCATACGTCGACACTTGTCGAGAAAACCCTGGGCATCCTCGCCCAGAACACCACTGATAGTAGGAGGTGAAAGCCTACTGAACATCTCAAGATGACGCTGCTCATCGTCTGGCATAGCCGGAATTACATCATCCTGAACCGGGGCAACCGGCTGAACTGGGGCAACCTGCTTAATTGGGACAACCTTCTGAACTAGGGCAACCTGCTGAACTGGTGGTGCCTCTAGTGTCTGCAAGCCTTGCACTACCTGCTCCGGCATGCGAATAACAGGGGTCTGATTGCCTCCCCCGGCCTACGAAGTAGCTGCAGTAGTGGCTGAGACGGCCTGAGCTAGGCTAGTACAAATTGAAAAAATCTGGGCTAGGGCCTCCTGAAGACCCGGAATCACAATAGGCACAACTGGTGCCTGAACAGGTGCTGCTGGAGTCTCTACAGCTGGAGCCTGCTCCGGAGCCGGGGCAACTGGTAGGTCAACAGGTTCTGCCTCCTCGGCTCTACCTCGACCACGACCTCGACCACGACCGCATCCACGGCCTCTGGTGGCCTCAGTAGGTGGTACTGGTGGTCGTCCACCACGTCCGGTAGCACGGGTTCTCGCCATCTACGAGTGAATAGAATAACAAAATTTAGTTCTCGGATCAACAAAGTCGCACGATAAGAATTCCAAGAATATGAAGTTTCCTAAAGGTTCTGCAGCCTCTTGAGGATAAATACAGACGTCTTCGTACCGATCCGCGAGACTCTACTAAACCGGCTCATGGCTCGCGAGACCAAGTAACCTAGGCTCTGATACCAACTTGTCACGACCCCAACCCGGTCGTGATGGTGCCCAGCACACTACTAGGCAAGCCCGACCATTTATAACAAAAACCCCATTTATTAAACAGATAAAGTTAAGTATCATTTAAGACAAGAATCAGAAATACAGAAAATAAATGCGAAAAGTCTAGCAAAATACCAAAACAGCCTAACTAGGACCCGGTGTCACGACCATGAGCCTCTAATGACGACATAATATTCTACTACAAAATCTGTCTAATACTGAAAATATGGAAATAAAGGATAAAGATAGAGGGGAGAATCATCGGCTACGAACGCCCTGCAGCTACCTTAAATACTCCCAAAAAGAACTCTAATGACTGGAATCGCTCAGCCTGAGACTGCCTTGGATCTGCACACAAGGTGCAGGGAGTAAAGTGAGTACTTCCAACTCAGTGGTAATAGACATAACTAAAGTCTAAAAGTAAGAAAACACAGGAAATGCATAAGGTACTCTATATCTAGCAGTTCATATCAAAAACAGTAGAAACAATATACTACAATTAATATAGTTATAGAATAATGCATGACAGAATGCAACACATATAACGGTACAATCCAGTGCCCGCAGCGGCGTGTAGCCCGCTCCACTTATTTAACATCGACGACACTCACTTGGGGTGTGTACAGACTCCGGAGGGTCTCCTACAGCCCAACAATATCAGCCATGTATTGGCATAAAACAGGCTCTCGACCTCAATATCAGTATATATAATAATCGCTACGGCGTGTAGCCCGATCCATATCAAGGAAACATCCTCACCACTGGGTCCCCGACCCATCTCAGTTAAATAAGTCCACAGCCAATCAGGCATGACATACTATAGGGATCTCAGCCCTCATATCCTTTTCATTTAACGTTCATGTACAAAACATAGTTATTGTATTGTTTTTAATATTTGAAAAACATGACTGAGAATTTATGTTATGCACACAAGTGTGGAAAACATATAAAAATCCCCTAAGGATACTACAGGTCGGCACAAGGCCCCAAACACGGCAATACGCCCAATTAAGAGTAACAAGGTATGCGTTTCAGTCGCCAATATAGTAGGATTTAACACTCGGGGTGGACTAAGTCTCAATCCCCAACAATATACGACCCCGCACTCATCGTGGAATATGTGCCACGCCTCAATATAGCATTACGATGTGAAAGTCTGGGGTTTCAAACCATCAGCACAGCAGTTACATCAATTACTCACCTCGAACCGGCTAAAGACTAGCCCACCAAGCCTCTTTCTCTAGAATCAACCTCCTCGCGCGTCGAATCTAGTCAAAACCACAACGAATACATCACAATAGGCTAATGAACATAACCCAATTGAAAGAACTCGAAAAACACTCAAAAATACGAAGTTGGCAAAACCCGAGCCCAGGGCCCACTTCTCAAAAAATTACGAAATTCACATCTTCGGAATCCTCGTCTCGCCACGAGTCCGTACATATAAAATTTATCAAAATCGGAGCTCAAGTACCCCTTCAAATTCAAATTTTTTATTAAGAAAGCACAAGCCCTAGTTCTTCCCTTTTTACTCAAATTCCACGAATTTAGGTGTTGAAATCACAATTAGATGATTTTTCTAGGCCATAGGACTTACCTCCAATCGATTCCTACTCAAAACCCTCTAAATTCCTCGTCAAAAGCTCCCAAGATTGGTTAACAATGGTGAAAAATAGACTTGGTTCGCGGATGAAATGTTATTAAAACCCTTCTGTCCGCCCAATTTTTACTCTATGCAATCGCAGCCTTGCTATTGCGATCGCACAACAAAAATTTCCAACCTCCAGATTTCCTCTTATGAGATCGCACTCAACCCCATGCGATCGCATAACACAATTCTCTGCCAGGGCCCCAGGCCCAAATACACTACGCGGTCGCACTCTCCTTTATTCGAACGCACAGACCAATATTGCACACCTATGCTATCGCAGAGAAAGACTTGAACCCCTTCCAAAACCTCCTATGCGATCGCAATGCCACATATGCTATCGCATAGAGCAAATTCTCTGCAACACTTCAACTATTTTTTGCAACTCCCAAAGGCCAAGATTGGTCAGTTTGACCACCCGAAAACACCTCGAGGCCCCCGGGACCTCAACCAAAAGTGCCAACCCATCCTAAAACATCACACAAACTTGTTCCAATAATAAAAATACGTCCAACAACACAAGAATCATCAAATTACAACAGATTCAAGCCTAAGTTAAACTAAAACTTCCGAAACTTGCATTTGATCAAAAATCTAACCTAAACACATCCGAATCAACTGAAATTTTGCACACACATCTGAAATCAGCTAACAAAGCTACTGAAACTCTCGGAATTCCATTCCGAACCTCGGATCAAAAATTTACCTATAACCAGAATCTGCCAAAATTCAAACTTCACCAATTCAAGCCTAATTCTACACTGGACCTCCAAATTCAATTACGATCACTCTCCTAAGTCCCAAATCATCCCCCGAAGCTAATCGAACCAACGGAACTCACATCTGAGCCCTCTAACTACATAGTCAACATCCGGTTGACTTTTCTAAAATAAGATTCCTTCTAAGAAACTAAATGCCTCATTTCCATCTAAAACCAATCCAACTCTATCCGATCAACTCAAACACTGATATCGAATCATAGAAGGACATAATATGGGGGAAACGGGGCAGTAACTCACGTGACATCGGGCCGGATCGTCACAATGGCTATCTACGATGATTTCTCACCACCCACAGGCCTCCAATGACCTCCCTCACCTTAGTCTTGCCATCTCCAGGGTCCTCAATGGACCAGGGCTAGTTGGCTTGCATCTATGGTTCCTTTCTGGCCTATTTCAGGCCGTTCCAGTGTGATTCCGAGTAACATCATCCTATATTGACTATGATCTATGGGTTTCTAAGCATGTTTCTTTACCTCTGTGTTGTTCTCCTCGAAACCCTAATCTCTTTCTTCTAAACATCTTAGACCTGTAAGATCTGAGATGATTTGGACATGTTTCATATGGGTTTTACAACAACCTTGAGATTCTTTACAAGAATCATATGCTTTTCAAGTGATTTTCATCTCTGTCTAGACAAGGATTTCCGGAAATTTCTTTTACAAAATGTTTGATGATTTTTGAGTGTTTGACCTTCTGCTTCTCATGTGTTTTGACTGATTTTGTAATTTTTCTATAACCTTAACCCGTTTATACTAAAAAAACCCTAATTTTTGACATTCTTTGTTTGGTTTCTGAGTATTGGTGTACTGATTCTGTTCTTGCTTTGGGTTCTTGTGATTTCTCGTAATTTTCTTGTCCTAATATGCTTCTACTAAATTTCTTAGTTCAACCTTTCACTGATTCTATATGCTTGTGTTCATCCTGACTATTCATGTTAAGACATGTATCTTTCTCCTTGAATTTATGTCATTTTAACTATTTTTTTTGTTACAATTATGTGTCGAATCCTGACTATTCATTTCTTACCTTATTTTATCTGCTAAACTTGCTGACTCTTTCATGATTTTCTCGTTGATTGAATCCTTGATTATTCTAAATTCCTTATTTTCTGGTTTGATTTGAACACTTTCGCTTAAACTTTCGATTCTTACCTCTCTACTCGATTTAATTGAACTGCTTGCCTTAATTAATTTTCCCTTGCCTTGTTTGTTATTTTGCTGATTCTTACAAATTGTTTCCTTAATTGAAACTTCTTTTCATTTACCCCCCGTTACCTACTCTATACCCAAATCTTACTTGATTCTTTTTCTTAAATACCCAGCATGCTTTTACCGGTTATTTGATTGTCCTTTGATTAAGGGAAGGAATTGCTGATTTACATGTCTGATTGATTCCACGAACTTCCCTGATTTGCTACTTGATTGATCTCTTAACTTATTTTGTTAAGCTTTTGATTACTATATAAACCCCCTCTTATTTTAACTTTTGGACAAGGAACAATAGTTCAGAAACCACTACTTTTACACTCTAAAAGGCTCTATTTTTGCTCCTTTTGCTACTTGTGATCTTTGCCATTCTAGCAGGCTGCAAGCCAAGGCTGGAAGTTGCACACTACCTTTCTCACATCTTGTATTTTAATTCTTTAACTAGGTATGCTTCCGATTAAATTTTTAAGAATCAAACCTATGTGTTTACTTACTGCTTTAGTTCATATGTCCTAAGTCTATTCATGTTTCTATTTACTGCTTATCCAAGCATGTCTAATACTGCCTATTCAAACCTATAATTAGTATGTTTACACTTTACTTTCTTGTTTGTTGTCTTATTTAGCATGTATGCATATGTAAATTAAGCCTGTTTGGACTAACTACTGCCTTTCCTAAACTTTGCTTCTATATAATTATCATGCCTCCATTGTTAATACTTGCCTAGCATGCTCATTTAAGTCCTTGCCCGTTCTTCTTCACTCCTACTAAGTCAGTCAATCTCTTTAAAGTAATTCTAGTTGTGTGGTTTGGATGTACTATGATCTTTTCTGCATCGGTAGAACCCCCTCAAAACTCTCTATGTCTTGTCGTTTGTATGCTCCATTAAGAGGTACCCTTTATGTTCCCAACCCATATCACCTTGTGTGAAAGTTGTTCATAAAACTTGTCCTATGACTTGGTTTTGATTGCCAATTGTCTTCTTCACACTTTCCCTCAAACTGTTTTAGCACTAATGGTTTTCAGAAGTTCTATTTCAGTCTTAAGACCTTTCTATTAAGCCCTTTCAAACTGTTATGCACTTCTACTTACTTTTAGAATACTAGGTTCTTCCCCACTGATATGTGTACTGCCTTGAGACCCTTGAGATCTCTCTGAACTCTGGCATGTCAAAGCTGGCCTTTCCACACTACACCTAAATCAGTTATTATTTGAGAAAAGGTCTAGGTGTGAGCACTACCCTGGATCCTTTAGATCCTTAGGGAGCTCTGACACACCTAGACACGAAATTGGCTATGGAACTTTGGCATTTTAGGCTATTGGAGGCTTGGAAGTCATTTGGTCCTATCTGCAGGCTCTCTATAGATTAATTTCTGTTTAGTTATGTAATTTTTTTTTATTTTTAATTCATTGGTCTGTAATAATTATTGTAAACAAACAGTAGGGTGATTAGTGAAAAGGGAAGGGTAGTTATATATATTGGGTAAATTAGGTAGATACCATGTCTATAGGATCCATGTTGATTCAAATGTGTTTGTTATGTTTTCTTTATTTCCACACAATTAAAAATGATGTCTACAGGATCTAAATGGCTTTAATAATATATATCATGCCTATAGGGTTAAAATCAGATACCATGACAATATAGTGTAAAGTAATTAAAGTTCAGTTTTTATTACAACATGTATTCAAATTTGTCCCTTTAGAAATCATGCCTGTAAGTTCAAATGTCAACTTTTAATAATTAGATGCCATGCCTATAGGAATTAAAAGCAGCTCTAATAGAAACCATGCCTATAGAACTTTAAACCAGTTTAGTTAAAGAAAACATTTTAATTCATGTTTGTTTATTCTGAATTGGTTTAATTCAATTAATCTATCCGCTTCTTTAAATAAGTTTTCAAATACTACCTTAAATTAGTGCCACTAGAAAGCATGCCTACAAGATATCAAGTAATCCGTTTAAAATTGATCACTATTTTACTACATTCCTAATAGATATCATATTTTTATGACATCACTATTATGCACTGTGACGACCCAAAGGGTCATCACCGTATTTCTTCCTTTTCCGCGCTTCCGGGGCCTTGAAAACCTCATTTGTAGTTGCCTCGATTTGCGTGCACAGTCCGGGCACGAAGCCGGAAAGTTTTTATGTTAAAATATGTGAATTCTGTGAAACATTTGAAGAATTATGATATTAATATTGATATAGTTGACTTTGGTCAACATTTTGGGTAAACGGACCCGGGATGTGATAGTCCCGGGAGGTCCGTAGAAAAATATGGGACTCGGGCATGTGCCCGGAGTCAAAATCCGAGGTCCAATGTTTTCTGAAATTATTAAGAAAAATAGAAATGAAACTGAGCTAGAAAATATAGGTATCGGGCTCGTATTTTGGTTCTCATGCCCGGTATAGGTCTTAAATATGCGTTAAGCACTATCTATAAAGTTTGGTTGAAAACGAACGTCGTTTGACGTGTTTCGGACTAAAAATGGGAAATTTGGAAGTTATGAACTTTGAAATGAAAATTATGAGTTTTGGGGGTTTATTCTTTGATTTTGATGTTATTTTAGTGATTTGATCGCTCGAGCAAGTTCGTAGGATGATATTGAGTTAGTGTGTGTGTTTGGTCGGGAGCCCCGAAGGCTCGGGAGTATTTTCGGGGGTGTTCGGGGTGGTTTTGGAACTTAGTGGAATTGCAGAAAATCTGCAACAGGTGCTCTGTGATTTTCTTCTTCGCGTTCGCACTATGCCTCTCGCGTTCGCGAAGCTTCAACTTCATCCTTCATCGCGTTCGCATCACTAGTTCGCGTTCACGTAGAGTTATGGAACTCTAAGGGTCCAGCCCTCTTTTCTTCTTCGCGTTCGCGATGACTGGAACGCATTCGCGTAGGTCCCCAGTCCCTTCCTATCGTGTTCGCGTACTGGCTAACGCGTTCGCGTAGGCCAATTCCCTGGACCCCCCTAGTCTTTCTCTTTGCATTCGCATCCTTCTCATCGCGACCTTGCTCCCGTGAACGCGAAGGGTAATTTTGTCCAATTATTTAAAATGTCCAAAACAGAACAGTGGCGGGAAATTTTCATCAAATACACGAACCCTTTCTTCTCCAAAGCTTCTAGGCAATTTTTAGAGCACCTCTTCACCAAAGCTTCTTGGGTAAGTATTGTTTAACTCATTTTCTTCATTTTCCATCATCATCTATTGAAATCCTAGGCCTAAAACATGTTATTTAGCGTAGAAATTGGGGGAAATGGGTAGAGTTAGGGTTTTCTATATTTTCTTGATTTAGACCTTGTTTTGGGGTCGAATGTGAAAACAAATTATATGTTTGAACTCGTGGGGTTATGGGTGATTGGAATTTGGTCCGAGCCTCGAGTTTGGACCATGTGGGCCTGGTGTCGGATTTTGCTATTTTTGGAAGAATGAAGGGAATTCTATTTCTAGACTATGGGATTATGTTTTTGAGCTCTTATTGATACTATTGAATCGAATTATGGCTAGATATCGTTGTTTCGGAGTTGGATTCTAGAGGAAAGGCAGTGTTAGAGGCTTGATTGATATTTTCGGACCGAGGTAAGTGTCTGATCTAACCTTGGCTTGAGGGAATAGGATTAGAGTATTACAAATTGCTATTTGCTAAATGATCGAGTGCGATGTATAGGCGTGGTGATGAGTGTCTATACACCAGAGTCTAGCATGACCGTGGGTCCTTGTTTGTACTTGTTTTTGAGATAATTTGA
This sequence comes from Nicotiana glauca, assembly GCA_026770625.1. Lineage (NCBI taxonomy): Eukaryota > Viridiplantae > Streptophyta > Magnoliopsida > Solanales > Solanaceae > Nicotiana > Nicotiana glauca. Next base: position 227,738 of record MU739519.1, read on the forward strand.
AACTCTTCTAAGCTAATTAATGATAACTACATAATGTGAAGAGTTTGAGGATAAATCATGAAATATTAATACTTTTGAGCGTTGGATCGAATGATAAATACCATTGAGTAATAGATGAAAGTATTGAAAGGTGTTGTGATTGATCACTTGCCGGGATTGTTAAATATACTGAATATTTTCCCTTGGCGGGATGTGAAAGCTAATGATGTTGTTCCCTTGCCGGGATTTAGTTGTTAATTGTGTTATTCCCTTGCCGGGACATTTCTTATTATTGTCTATTTTTCTCTCGCCCGTTTGGTTGTGACTGCTGTTTGAGTGAGGAAAAGTGTTAACGCACGAAGGGTCATTCCGTGCTATTTTTTATTATATTGGCACGAAGGTTCATTCCGTGCTATGTTTTGTTTGTTTATGCACGAAGGGACATTCCGTGCTCTGATTTGATTATATTTGCACGAAGGTTCATTCTGTGCCATGAAATGAGAGTCATGTGAGGGAAAGCACGAAGGGTGATGTCGTGCATTTTATTCATTTGCATTGGGTGAGAATGAGAGTAAATGCACGAAGGGTGATGCCGTGCAACTATTAAATTCTTATTCATTGATAATTATTGTTGTGCCTTGTTTCTTAATTACGCTGATGAATTTTATACTCAGATTGTACTCCCCCACAGCATGTTTCCCTCCCTTTTCGACTATTTAGTTTCGGTATTTCTTTTCCTTTTATTGTATATATATGTATATAGGATTGTACAGGTTGATTTGGTAGTCCGGTCTAGCCTCGTCACTACTTCGCCGGGGTTAGGTCAGGCACTTTCCAGCACATGGGGTCGGTTGTGCTGATGCTACACTCTGTGCACAGATCCAGGAGCAGCTTTTGGGCAGCAGCAGTAGGATTTCTATCTGGGAGCTATCTTCAGTCTAGGGACTCTCGAGGTAGCCTAGCTGACGTTCGCAGGCTGAAGTCCATTTCCTTTATTTCAGTTTGTTCTCATTGTACCAAAACAGACATATGTATTTTTCTTTCATTCAGACTTGTTTGTAGTATTCTATAGTAGTCCGTAAGCTAGTGACACCAGATTTTGGGTAGTGATGTGTTTTCAACTTCCGCATTTTTATATCGTTTTGTTTAAACTAAAGTCTTCCGCACTTATTTAATTGTTGTTAGGATATTATATTGTTGAGGTTGGATAGAGAATGTGTATTGTTTGGCTTGCCTAGCTATGTTAGTAGGCGCTATTACGACGCCTGATGGTGGGATAAATCCGGGTCGTGACAAGTTGGTATTATAGCTCTAGGTTGCATGGGTCTCGCTACTCACGAACATACTTAGTAGAGTCTGAGGGATCGGTATGGAGACGTCTGTATTTATCCCCAGAGGCTATGGAGTTAGGAAACATTTCATTTTTGTTCTTTCTTGTCGTGTGAATCTGTTTCTCAAATACTGATTGTCCTTCTACTATGTTCTTTCGCAAAGGGCAAGAACACGTGCTTTTTCTTCTACCGCGCAGCAGCCCGAGCCCCCAGCAGCAGCTCCCGTAAAGGGTAGAGGCCGAGGCCATGCCAGAGGCCGTGGTAGGGGCAGAGCTCAGCCCCAGGCAGCAGTTCCAGAGGTGGAGCCTCATATTGACTTTGATGAGGAGGTTCCAGCCCCAGCAGCTCCAGTGAGCCTAGCTCAGGTCCTAGGAGGGGTTATGTTTCCCCCGGATCTCCAGGATGCTCTCATCCGTATAGCAAGCTTTATGGACAGTGTCACTAGAGCGGGTTTGCTGCCAGTAGCACCAGCCACTTCTCAGGCTGGAGGAGGGGTTTGGACTCCTACTACGCGTACTCCGGAGCAGGTAGCTCCCCGGACTCAGGTTCCAGTGGTTCAGCCTGCAGTGACAGCCCAGACACGTATTACAGCTCAGGCAGGTGATGGAGCGGCCATGTCTTCGGATGCTTTGTAGAGACTTGATCGGTTCTCCAAGCTTTTCACCACCACTTTCAGCGGTGCTTCATCAGAGGATCCCTAGGATTTTCTATTCAGTTGTCATGAGATTCTCCGGACCATGGGTATAGTGGAGACCAACGGGGTCGATTTTTGCGCCTTCGGGCTTTCTGGATCCGCCAAGACTTGGTGGAGAGTTTATTTCCTATCTAGACCAGCAGGGTCTCCAACTTTGGCATGGGATCAGTTCGCGGAGTTATTCTTGGAGAAGTTTCTCCCCGTCACTCAGCGGGAGGCACTTCGTAAGTAGTTTGAGCGCCTCCAACAGGGCTCCATGACAGTTACACAGTATGAGACTAAATTTGTTGATTTGGCATGCCATGCAGTTGTGATACTCCCTACAGAGTGAGAGAGGGTCCGGAGATTCATTGATGGATTGATTCAGCCGATCCGTCTTCAGATGGCCATGGGAGTTGATAGTGATATTTCCTTTCAGGAGGCGGCCAATGCGGCCTGCAGAGTTGAGATGGCCCTCACACGGGGAGGTGGTCAGATGTCAGACAAGAGGCCTCGTCACTTTGGTAGATTTAGTGGTACCTTATCTGGAGGTAGGGATTCCTATGATAGGGGTCAGACACCAAGGCCCTTTTAGTCTGCGCTTCAGGTTTCTGATGGTGCTCCTGGCAGCGAAGGTTCTCAGTAGTATTATTCAGATCAGCAGCCTATCAGTGCACCCCCACTTCAGAGCTTCAGGGGAGGACATTCAGGTCGACAGGGCTAGCAGTCGCAGCAGCCGAGATCTTGTTATGGTTGTGGTGACCCCGGTCACATTGTCAAGTTTTGCCCTCGAGCATCGGGCAGCTCTCAGCAGCAGGGTCCTCGCCCCATGATTCAGGTAGCAGGTGATCCACAACCCGCCCAGCCAGTTAGAGGCGGGAGTAGGGATCATAGAGGTGGAGGTAGGGACCGTAGAGGTGGAGCTCGAACCGGCAGAGGCAGAGGTCAGCCAGTAGTTGATTGCCCTAGAGATGCTATTCAAGAAGGTGGGGCCCAGCCCCATTGTTATGCTTTGCCAGCTAGGCCAGAGGCCGAGTTATCAGATGCTATGATTACAGGTAATATTCTGGTTTGTGACAGGGATGCTTCAGTGCTATTTGACCCATGGTCCACGTATTCATATGTGTCGTCTTATTTTGCTCCCTACTTGGCTATCCCTAATGATGCCTTGGGCATTCCTGTATATGTATCCACGCCAGTGGGTGATTTTATAATGGTCGACAGAGTTCATCGTTCCTGTGTAGTAGTATTTGAGGGTCTTGAGACCCGTGTTGATCTATTGCTTCTAGACATGGTTGATTTTGATGTTATATTGGGGAAGGATTGGTTCTCCCCGTATCATGCAATCTTGGATTGTCATGCCAAGACCGTGACCTTGTCCTTACCGGACTTGCCCCGATTGGAGTGGAGAGGGACCCTAGGACATACCACCCGTAGTGTCATTTCATATGTTAACGCTCGACGCATGGTCGAGAAGGGGTGTTTAGCTTATTTGGCATATGTTCGCGATTCCAGCATGGAGGTTCCTTCTATTGATTTAGTTCTTATTGTTCGGGAGTTTCCAGAGGTTTTTCCTTCAGACCTACCGGGTATGCCGCCCGACAGGGATATTGATTTTTGTATTGATCTGGCCTCAGGCACGCAGCCCATTTCTATTCCGCCGTATCGTATGTCCCCACCAGAGCTGAAGGATCTAAAAGATCAGTTGCAGGATTTTCTTGAGAAAGGCTTCATCAGGCCTAGTGTTTCTCCTTGGGGTACGCCCGTTCTATTTGTGAAGAAAAAAGGATGGATCGATGAGGATGTGCATTGATTACCGGTAGCTGAACAAGATAACAATAAAGAACAAGTACCCACTACCGAGGATTGATGATTTGTTCAACCAGTTGCAGGGTGCGAAGGTATTTTCAAATATAGATTTGAGATCGGGTTATAACCAGCTGAGGATTAGGGCATCTGATGTCCCTAAGACAGCATTTCACACTCGGTACGGGCATTATGAGTTTTTCGTCATGTCATTTGGGTTGACCAATGCCCCAGCAGCGTTTATGGAGTTGATGAACCGAGTGTTCAGGCCTTATTTGGACTTGTTCGTGATAGTTTTCATTGATGATAATCTTGTGTACTCCCGCAGTCAGGAGGAGCATGAGCAATACCTCAGAGTGGTTCTTCAAACTCTGAAGGATAGCCAGTTATATGCCAAGTTCTCAAAGTGCGAGTTCTAGTTGAGTTCAATTGCATTTTTGGGTCATGTAGTATCAGCAGCGGGCATTCACGTAGAACCAAAGAAGATTGAGGCAGTCAAGAATTGGCCTCGACCAGCTTCAGCTACTGAGATTCAGAGTTTCTTGGGGTTAGCCGGTTATTATCGTCGATTTGTGGAGGGATTCTCATCTATAGCAGCCCCGATGACCAGGTTGACCCAGAAGGGTGCTCAGTTCCAGTGGTCAGACGAGTGCGAGGAGAGCTTTCAGAAGCTCAAGACAGCTCTGACTACGGCACCGATCTTGGTTTTGCCCTCAGGTTCAGGGCCTTATACAGTTTATTGTGATGCTTCCCGTATTGGGCTTGGCGCACTATTGACGCAGGATGGCAGGGTCATTGCTTATGCTTCGAGACAGTTGAAGATTCACGAGAAGAACTACCCAGTCCATGCTCTAGAGTTGGCAGCCATTGTTCATGCGTTGAAGATTTGGAGGCATTACTTATATGGTGTGACGTGTGAGGTGTACACAAATCACAAGAGTCTACAATACTTGTTCAAGCAGAAAGAGTTGAATTTGAGGCAGCGGAGATGGTTAGAGCTATTGAAGGATTATGATGTTACGATTTTGTACCACCCGGGGAGAGCCAATGTGGTGGCAGATGCATTGAGTAGGAAGTCAGCCAGCATGGGTAGTCTTTCTTAAGTTCCGATCAGCCAGAGACCACTTGCTTTAGATATTCAGGCTTTGGACAATCGATTTGTGAGGTTGGACATATCTGAGCCTAGCCGAGTTTTAGCTTGCACTGTCGCTCGTTCTTTATTATTGGAGCGTATCTGTGATCGGCAGTTTGATAATCCTCATTTATGTGTCCTGAGAGACACTATGCAGCGTGGAGGTGCCACGAAGGTGACTTTAGATGCGGATGGTGTTTTGAGGTTGCAGGGGCAAGTATGTGTTCCCAATGTCGATGGATTCAAGAGTTGATCTTAGCGGAGGCCCATAGTTCTCGGTATTCTATTCACCTGTGCGACGCGAAGATGTATCAGGACTTGCGGTAGCATTATTGGTGGCGTAGGATGAAGAAGGACATTGTTGCATATGTGGCTCGATGTTTGAATTGTCAGCAGGTCAAGTATGAGCATCAGAGGCCTGGTGGTGTGTTTCAGAGGATTGAGCTTCCCGAGTGGAAGTGGGAGCGGATTACCATGGATTTCGCTACTGGACTTCCGGTAACCCGGAAGAAGTTTGATGCTATTTGGGTCATTGTTGATAGGCTGACCAAGTCAGCACATTTCATTCCTGTTGCCACCACATATTCATCAGAGAGACATGCTGAGATCTACATCTGAGAGATTGTTCGCCTTCATGGTGTGCCGACATCAGTGAAGAATAAGTATCCACTAACCCGTATTGATGACTTGTTTGATCAGCTCCAGGGAGCGAGGGTATTCTCGAAGATTAATCTTCGATCAGGCTATCACCAACTGAAGATCAGGGATTCTGATATCATGAAAACAGCTTTCAGACCCCCCTAGTCTTTCTCTTCGCGTTCGCATCCTTCTCATCGTGAACGCGATGGTCTGTTGAGTGAATTGACCTACACAAACGCGTTAGCCTGTACGCGAACGCGATGGGGACTTGGGACCTACGCGAACACGGTCTAGTCATCGCGAACGCGAAGAAGAAAAGAGGGCTGGACCCTTAGAGTTCCATAACTCTACGCGAACGCGAACTAGTGATGCGAACGCGATGAAGGATGAAGCTGAAGCTTCGCGAACGCGAGAGGCATAGTGCGAACGCAAAGAAGAAAATCACAGAGCACCTGTTACAGATTTTTTGCAATTCCACTAAGTTCCAAAACCACCCCGAACACCCCCCGAGAATACTCCAAAGCCCTCGGGGCTCCCAACTAAACACACACACTAACTCAATATCATCCTACGAATTTGCTCGAGCGATCAAATCGCTAAAATAATATCAAAATCAAAGAATAAACCCCCAAAACTCATAATTTTCATTTCAAAGTTCATAACTTCCAAATTTCCCATTTTTAGTCCGAAACACCCCAAACGACGTCCGTTTTCAACCAAACTTTACAGATAGCGCTTAACGCATATTTAAGACCTGTACCGGGCGTCGAAAACAAAATACGAGCCCAATACCTATATTTTCTAGATCATTTTCATTTCTATTTTTCCTTAATAATTTCAGAAAATAATTTAATAGAAAAATTCTTTTACCGGGGTTCTGGACCTCGGATTTCGACTCCGCGCACATGCCCGAGTCCCATATTTTTCTATGGACCTCCTGAAACCATCACATCACGTGTTCGGGTTCGTTTACCCAAAATGTTGACTAAAGTCAACTATATCAATATTAATATCATAATTCTTCAAATTTTTCACAGAATTCACATATTTTAACATAAAAACTTTCCGGCTTCGCGCCCGGACTATGCATGCAAATTGAGGAAACTAAAAATGAGGTTTTCAAGGCCTCGAAAGCACGAAAAAATGGAGAAATACAGTGATGACCCTTTGGGTCATCACATTCTCCACCTCTATAACAACCGTTCGTCCTCGAACGGACAAAAGAAAGAAGTACCTGAGTCAGGAAATAGATGAGGGTAATGGTTCTGCATGTCAGACTCGGACTCCCAAGTCGATGCCTAAGGAGGCTGACCTCTCCACTGAACACGTACTGATGGAAAACTCTTTGACCTCAACTGTCGAACCTGCCGGTCTAGAATAGCTACTGGCTCCTCCTCGTAGGACAGATCCTTGTCCAACTGAACAGCGCTGAAATCTAACACGTGGGTGGGATCTCCATGATACCTTCGGAGCATAGACACATGAAACACTGGATGCACGACTGACAAGCTAGGTGGCAAGGCAAGCCTATAAGCCACCTCTCCCACGCGATCAAGAATCTCAAATGAGCCAATGAACCTAGGTCTAAGCTTGCCCTTCTTCCCAAATCTCATCACGCCCTTCATAGGCGATACACGGAGCAATACTCGCTCGCCAACCATGAAAGCTACATCTTGAAATTTGCAATTCGCATAACTCTTTTGCCGCGACTAAGCAGAACGAAGCCTGTCCTGAATGATCTTGACATTTTCCAAGGCCTCCTGGACTAAATCTGTACCCAACAACCGAGCCTCTCCCGGCTCAAACCATCCAACTGGAGACCTACATCGCCTACCACACAACGCTTCATAAGGAGCCATCTGAATGCTGGACTGGTAGCTGTTGTTGTAGGCGAACTCTGATAAAGGTAGAAACTGGTCCCAAGAGCCTCAAAAATCAATAACACAGGCTCGGAGCATATCCTCCAATATCTGAATAGTCCTCTCGGACTGACCATCTATCTGAGGATGGAATGGGTATAGTTAGGGTTTTTTTATATTTTCTTGATTTAGACCTCGTTTTGGGGTCGAATGTGAAAACAAATTATATATTTGAACTCGTGGGGTCATGGGTGATTGGAATTTGGTCCGAGCCTCGAGCTTGGACCATGTGTGCCCGGTGTCGGATTTTGCTATTTTGGAAGAATGAAGGGAATTCTATTTCTAGACTATGGGATTATGTTTTTAAGCTCTTATTGATACTATTGAATCGAGTTATGTCTAGATATCGTTGTTTCGGAGTTGGATTCTAGAGGAAAGGCGGTGTTAGAGGCTTTATTGCTATTTTCGGACCGAGGTAAGTGTTTGATCTAACCTTGGCTTGAGGGAATAGGATTAGAGTATTACAAATTGCTATTTGCTAAATGATCGAGTGCGGTGTATAGGCGTGGTGACGAGTGTCTATACACCGGAGTCTAGCATGACCGTGGGTCCTTGTTTGTACTTGTTTTTGAGATAATTTGGAACTCTTCTAAGCTAATTAATGATAACTACATAATGTGAAGAGTTTGAGGATAAATCATGAAATATTAATACTTTGGAGCGTTGGCTCGAATGATAAATACCATTGAGTAAGAGATGAAAGTATTGAAAGGAGTTGTGATTGATCCCTTGCCGGGATTGTTAAATATACTGAATATTTTCCCTTCCCGGGATGTGAAAGCTAATGATGTTGTTCCCTTGCCGGTATTTAGTTGTTAATTGTGTTATTCCCTTGTCGGGACATTTCTTATTAATGTCTATTTTTCTCTCGCCCGTTTGGTTATGACTGCTATTTGGGTGAGGAATAGTGTTAACGCAATAAGGGTCATTCCGTGCTATTTTTGATTATATTTGCACGAAGGGTCATTCCGTGCTATGTTTTGACTGTTTATACACGAAGGGACATTCCGTGCTCTGATTTGATTATATTTGCAGGAAGGTTCATTCCGTGCCATGAAATGAGAGTCATGTGAGGGAAAGCACGAAGGGTGATGCCGTGCATTTTATTCATTTGCTTTGGGTGAGAATGAGAGTAAAAGCATGAAGGTGGATGCCGTGCAACTATTAAATTCTTGTTCATTGATAATTATTGTTGTGCCCTGTTTCTTAATACGCTAATGAATTTTATACTCAGATTGTACTCCCTCACAGCATGTTTCCCTCCCTTTTTGACTGTTTAGTTTCGGTATTTCTTTTCCTTTTATTGTATATATATATGTATATATGATTGTACATGTTGATTTGGTAGTCTGGTCTAGCCTCGTCACTACTTCGTCGGGGTTAGGCCAGGCACTTACCAGCACATGGGGTCGGTTGTGCTGATGCTACACTCTGTGCATTTCTTTGTGCACAGATCCAGGAGCAGCTTTTGGGCAGCAGCGGTAGGATTTCTATCTGAGAGCTATCTTCAGTCCATGGACTCTCGAGGTAGCCTAGCTGACATTCGCAGGCTGAAGTCCTTTTCCTTTATTTCAGTTTGTTTTCATTGTACCGAAACAGACGTATGTATTTTTCTTTCATTCAGACTTGTTTGTAGTATTCTATAGTAGTCCGTGAGCTAGTGACACCAGATTTTGGGTAGTGATGTGTTTTCAACTTCCGCATTTTTATATCGTTTTGTTAAAACTAAAGTCTTCCGCACTTATTTCGTTGTTGTTAGGATATTATATTGTTGAGGTTAGATAGAGAATGTATATTGTTTGGCTGGCCTAGCTATGTTAGTAGGCACCATCATGACGCCCGATGGTGGGTTAAATCCGGGTCATGATACGCGCTTAGGAAAGCCTATAGGGCGATTAAAATCTTCCAGCTATAAAGCTGCTCTTTGTTATTTAAAATTGCTCACATTCAACAGGTCTAAAATCAATAGGCAAGCTAATAGGTATTTGACACTTGGTCCTAATTTATGTTGTATACTTCCTGCTCACCTAGATATCATGTTCTAAGTTTTATTAAATACCTGAAACAATTTGTTGAGACGTGCGTTTGTTTGTTCAGATTGTGAAGGTAAAAATGTGAGCCATTATTTGTTCCTTCTTTATGTGCAGTCCTAATTGTTTTGATTGACGCTTAGGATTTTCTCCTTTAAATACCTTAGGATGGCCTAGAACTGCCCAAAAGTAGAGGCCCTGAAATACCTCCAGGGACACAAGGAAGGGACGTGTAGTGCTCGCATAGGACATTTTTCAAGGTTACTAGAATGCTTTAGGCTATGACCAAGGGGAGGGAATTGGGTAGTAAGGATATGATGACTACACTCTAATGTCACGTGTAGCCCCTCCTTGAGGAGTAATTATCGGGTATTGTGTGGGCTGATCCTGTAGGCTAACCAACCTAGGACCCTTCTTTCCCAGTTCCCGTTGTTTAGATACATTTTACTTTCCTCTATATATGTGCAACTTGTTCAAGTCTTTTCCCTTTGTTTCATTGCTTGAGTTATACAATGTCAAAACATGCCTTTATTTGCAAGTATTTGTAAAGCTATTTATTTGTTAAAATGACTAATTCACATAAGTGTAAGTTCGACCGAGACACACCGTTGTGGACCACGAGGGGTTCCTAACACCTAACCCTCAAGATTATTTCGAGCCCTTATGCTAAATCTCTGATAATGTAAACTAGTCTAAGAGTTAATTTCTCTAGGTGCCCTAACGCACCATAATCCGTTAGGTGGCTAGTCTTCAGATAACCAAATCCCAAAAGGAAATGAGTTATTACCCCCATGAATGTCGAAACCCTGACTTCTCTCCGCGGAGAGGAAAAAAAGGGGCATAACAAACATTACACCCAGATTTTAAACCTAGAATAACATAGCCTCCTGCCGGATCCCTAGTAGGAACGTTTGCTTGCATCATGTGCATCTAACTTTGGGGACTCAACACAGCGGTTGGGCCCGTCTAGGACAGGTGTACCCAAAAAAAAAAAGACTGTCCTGATGCATCCTATGTATTACATGTTGCAATCTTTAAGGGTAAAAGGGGTCATTTGGCAGACCAATGATCCTTGTTGATAAATGAGAAAAAGTAGGGTGAAGCGTAAAAATAAAGCAAGTGGGGTCCAATTATATTTTTCTTTCACATTTTTTGTTAAGAAAAAACAAATGAAAAAATAAAAAGATTTTGCACTTTCCATCTTTTTCCGAAAAAATCAAATAAAAAAAAGGGAAAAAAGAAAATCCTAAAAGAATTTACATGTTTCAACAGTTTTCAAAAAAGAAAAAAGAGACAAAATATGTTTTCTCCAAATCAGTTATTTTTTTAATTTATTCTCGCTCGTAGCCAATCTTTTCGAACTACGCATACTGGATTCTCCTATTTTGGGGCGTGATACATCGGCAACCCACATAAGGTCCGGTCTTTTTAGCGAATCTTAAGTTTTTGGCTTTGAGGGTCATAGCCAAATCTTGCATGTCTAGCCACTTTTGGCCACATTAGTCATTTTGCAAAATAGGGCTATTTTCACAAAGTGCTTTGTTTAATTGTGTCTAAAGTGTCTTCAATCCACAATTATGTGTCCCTTTACTTTAAGGTCCGTCCTTATCGAATTTGCATGTCTAGCCGCTTTTGGCCACATAGGTTGTTTTGCAAAATAAAGCTATTTTCGCAAAAGTGGTTCAATTAACCCATCTAAGTCCACAACAAGGTGTCTTCTCTATTTAGGGTTCGATTATGTTGAATTTACAAGCTTTGCCGTTTTTTGTCCACATAGGTCATTTCTACAAAACGTGTTATTTCTTCAAAGTAATTTTTTCATGTCTTAAAGGTCACTTTTGTTGAGTTTGCACTTCTAATCACCTTTTGGCCACATAAGCCGTTTTGGAAAAATAGCCTCAATCATATCTTGCACGTGTCCAATAGGAAGTTTTATTGTCTCACATAGTGTTCTAAGTCTTTAACTCTATTTCGTCTTATTTTCCTCACACAGTTTTGGATCTACTTAACAGAGCTTGGGCATGACAAACACCCTAGGACCATATGGTGAGGACCGTTCCACCCAGGAGTTGCTTAAGGAGATTTTTTTTATGTTTTGAGTCTTTTTATTTTTATGTTGTCTTGTACTTTATAGTTATGTTGAAAATAAAAAAAAGTTGTAAATGAAAAATCAAAAAAAATGTTTTTTAGTTTATTTGTTCATTACTTTTCCTGAACTAGGCAAAGATTTGATTCATGCAGCGTCATGATATGTAGGCAACCAAAATAGGGTTCGATCGAATTATTTTTTTTATTAAAAGAAAAAGAAAAAAAAGGAAACAAAAAAAATGAAAAGAAAAAAAGAGAGGTGAAATTATGGGATATGAGAAATGAGAGGAAAGAAAAGAGTGATAATTAGAAGAAAAAAAGAGGAAGGAAAATTAGCAAGCCAAGAAGTGCTAGAAAAGAAAGAAAATAGAAGATTGAAATGAAGAAAATTGGGATGATGACAAGTGATCTCGTTACCCTCGAAGTCATTCTAGAACCGTTAATTGTTGCTAGGTGCATTGCACGCAATGTGATATTTTTAGCTGTTAAATTCCCTAATACTAACAGGATCACCCCATTTTGTTCCTTTTGTTAGCTTCGTTGAGCAGAAGGGTGGTTGGTTTGTGGTTCTTAAGTAAATAATCCATACAACACAAAGTTAAAGAGCAAGGTAGCAATGGCTAGTAAAGACTTGGACACTTGTGTTATTGATCTGTCTAAGAAAATTATTGAGTCAGAATCTGAGTGGAAAGAGGAGGCCCAAAGGTTGAAACAGCAGATGACATAAATGTATCAGTCTTGGATCAGGGGGCATCCTCCACCTTCATTCCCAACTAACTACACTGAAAACCCTACAACTATCCCACCACTATCACAATCCCAGGTTCCCACTGCTGGTGATATCTCCCCACAACCTTTTCACACTCCACCACTCAAAATCACATCATATCCCGCTCATTTGAATACTCATGTTTTTGTAGCTCCTCCACCAGCTACTCATCCTCGATCCTCTAGCGAGACTGTGTTCAAAGTTCCTGATGCCCAACACTATGCTACAGAACCAATTTTCATGGTCTCGGGTCCATAATCTTACGCTCCTAATTTTGAGCCTCCCAGTGAGACTGCAAAGGCAGCTAAGACAGTGAGCAAGATGAGATATCTAGAAAGCTGAAAGGGTCTAAAACGCCAAATCTTAATTTATATGATAGGTGTGGAGATCCAGTAGCCTATCTGAGAAGTTTTACAGAGAAATGAGAAGTGTTTGCGGGAAAGATAAATTATTGATTGCGTATTTCAATCAGGATCTGAGTGGGGCAACTTTGGAGTGGTACATCAGCCAAGATGCTAGTAAGTGGCATGCATGGGGTGACTTGGCTCGTGATTTTTTTCGGCACTATCAGTACAATGTACATATTATCCCAGACTACTCCTCTCCATCTCAAATCGAAAAGAAACCCAAGGAAGGATCTTGGGAATTTTGGTTCAGATGGAACGAACAATTTTCTCGGGTCAGTTATCCGATTAGTAGAAAAGAAGTTTCTTAGCCCCGCCGATGACAGGATCTAGTGGGCATTCCTGCTAAACGCTTTCAGCCTCAATATCGACCCCATAAATATCCACGTACTCCAGATAATCCTCACCAATGCTACTTTCCTCCTAAAAAATCCCAAAAGTCATACTTCACCTCCCCAGTACTCTATCCACAATGCATGCCATATGCTCTACACCCACGAAACTCACAACGGCTTGCACCACCTCCACAAATGTCTTAACCCGCCTCCTCAAGCATATAAACCATCTACCCGAAAGAGGTTCTAACCAAGGCCAGAGTTCAAAATGAGAAGGCAACAGCAAAGAGAACAGTCTTTCACTCATATTGGGATAATCATATGCTAGTCTGTTCCAAAGGCTGAGGCAATTTGACATGTTGAAGCCAATTCAGATAAAAATGCCAAACCCTCTTCCAAAGAATTTTGATTTTTCTCAGAGGTGCACATATTGCTCTAATGCACCGGTCTACAATATAGAAATGTGTTGCCATCTGAAAAGAGCAATCTAGAAGCTTATTAATGCAGACAACATTACCGTGCAAAATCCAGATGCAGCGAATCTAGCCAAATTCCATTATCTGTGTCACGACCCAATTTCTATTATAGGTCGTGATGGCGCCCAACACCATTGTCAAGCAATCCAACATGGAAAAATGAATAAGTATTCACTTTTACTTTACAAAAATAAGAACCACAATTTCCAAACTTGAAGTTAAAATAAGTGATAATCAGTAATGTACCAAAATAACTATACAATACCCAAAAGAGATATCTACTAATGTATGTGCCAAGACCTAGTGTCACAAGTACGTGGGTAGCTAGTAGAATATACAAAAGAATAACACTATCCTACTGTCTGAAATAGAATAGATAGCCAAAAGTAAAGAAAAGACTCCATCGTGCTGTTGAATGGCATAGGAAGGGAGCAGCTCACCGTGGAATCTCAGCCGGGTCAAGCGTATGCACCAGCCATGTAACCAGATGTACCTGCCTCAGATCATGTACAATTAAGTATAGAAGTATAGTATGAGTTCATAAACAATATGTACCCAGTAAGTATCCTATCTAATCTCGAAGAAGAAGAGACGAAAGGTCGACATGACACTTACTAGGGTCAAATAATGTGATAAGTGATATAATAAGCAGGGATAGCACAATGATTAACAATACACAACATAAGGCAACATGTCCTTTACTAGATGATATCACAGTTAACCATTTACATTTCAGAGCGTGTAATAAAGTTCCATCCACAACAATATACCAATCAATAAGCATACGCAAGTAGTGTCGAGGTAGTACGACCTGATCCAACATAAAAATAAATTGTGTACTGCCGGAGGGTCGAATGACACGAACCATAGAAGCATATATTACCCCGCTCGCGAATGATACATGCGACACGATCAAATGTATTTAAACACAACAACATGAATACAAGAACATATATCAGGAGAGCAAGTACACATGAAAAATATCAACTTCTCTTTTAAAGAGCCAAAAGAATAGTGTTTCTCTTATTAGATTCATTAACCACATTCAACATGATTTATGAAATTCCAAATTAATCATAGAGTTACAAGTACATCACATAAAGCATGCTTTTGGGTCCTAGTCTACCCGGACTTAAGCATAATAGTGGGTATGCACGGACACTCATCACCAAGTGCGTGCGTAGCTCCCGTATTTAGTGGCAAATTATTCAATTATTATACCTATGGGGACAATTCCCTCTTACAAGGTTAGATAGGAGACTCAGCTTGCTCCAAAGCGTACTTCCAATATCAAGAACGTGCTCAAACCCTCAATTTGGTGTCGCATGATCCGAAAATAATTAAACGAGGTAGGAACTAGTCAATACAAGATCAAGAGTACGCATTTTAATTACTAAAGTAATTTCCCAACACTAAACACAAGTTTCCTAAAATCCGACCCCGAGCCCACGTGCCAGAATTTCGAAACTTTTCAAAGAAAGTTGTTCTCTATAACCTAAGGATCAATAATATATGATTTCTACTTCATTGCTTAACAAATTTCGTGGTAAAATCTATGTTTTATCAAAACCCTAGGTTTTTCTCTAACGCCTTGATTTCTCCAAATCCTTGTGTGTTAATCTACCCAAAACTCAAGTATTAATCCTAGAGATAAGGAGGATGAACTTACCTCAAGATTCTAGGTGGAAATCTTCTCTCAAAAGCTCCCAAAATCGCCCAATGGGTGAGTGAAAAATGGCAAAAATGGCTTAGAGCCCGTATTAAATGAAGCTCACTGCTTTAGTGATTTCCGCATCTGCGGTCAGGGGACCGCATGTGCGGTCCTACTTCTACGAGAGGAAGGCCGCATCTGCAGAATTGGGCAAGCAAGCTGGGACCGCTTCTACGGTCTTGAAGCCGCTTCTGCACAACCACTTCTGCGGCTTTGGCTTGGCCTGCCTTAGCCACATATGCGAGAGGTCGACCGCTTCTACGGTCTCGCACTTGCGGCTGGCCAACCGTAGGTTCAGTTATGATAGCAACCTGAAGCTTCAACTCTTCCCAAATTTTCTAACTTCACTCGAGCCTCGTCCAATTGACGCTCAGGGCTCCTGGGCCCCGCCCGAACATATCAAAAAGTTTGAAATCATGAACGGACTCGCTCGACCCTTCGGAACGCTCGAAAAAATTCTTAATCTAAGAATCGCCCCCTAAAACCAATTGAATCAAACTTATGAACTTCAAGTTCTCAATTCACTTCTAACATGTCGAAGCATACTTAAACTACTCGGATTGACACCAAATTTTACGGGCAAGTCTTAGTTGTTATTAAAACTTGTACCAGGCTCTAGAATCAACATACGGGTCGGATACCAATATGATCAAGTATTATCAAATTTCATTAAACCATTAGAATTTTTGTTTTAACAATTTCTTATATAAATTCATTACTCAGACTAGGGACCTCAGAATTCAATTCCGGGCATACGCCCAGGCTCCATATTTTCCTAAGGATCCTCCGGGACCGTCAAAATACAAGTTTAGGTCTGTTTACCATAAATATTAACCAAAGTCAAACTTATCATTTTAAAAAATTCTTATGGAATCAAGTGTGCTAATTACCACTAAAACTCTTTCAAATCCAGAACCAACCATCCCTGTAGGTCGTAAATTAATTAAGTCAAGTACGGGAAGTTTTATTTAGGAGGGACGTGGTTCTAAAAAGCAAAACGGCCAGTCAGGTCATTACATATTCGTAATAAGATGCATGTGGGTGGGGGAGGCATGATTTATGTTGAAAAGGAGTACGAGAACTCTTCTGTATCCCTTGAAGGGCCACTTGCTGCGAAATTTTTGTGGCTATCAGTCTCGATTCCAGAAGTTAATCTTAAGAAGGAGTTGAAAAAAAGGACCCAAAGGCAATTTCCTAAGGTCAATGTGATGGAGACTTTTGAAGGTCCTAGTATTGTTGATATGAAACTCAGTCGCTAAGATGCCGAGCTTGGTAATCGGAAAGACGCTCCTTTCTTGGCTAGCCAGGGAGGAGTCTTGGTGGTTTATTTTGTTGTCATTTTAGTTGTCCGACTTATTTCAGGGTTGTTATCCAGATATTATCTTGTGACTCAAACCCTTCTATCATTTTTTCTTTTGATTAGTTCATTTAGTCGTAGTACCCCTTTTAGTGTTATTTAGGTTTTTCCAATGTTGTAACCCTAGTGTATTTTTCTTGTTTTGTTGTTCAAACCTTTTCACCATCTGTCTAATGCAATTTCCTATTTTCAGTTATTTTTAGTCAGTTTTTATTTAGTTCTCTTTTCCTTTCATAGTCTTTTCATGCTGATTCTAGTGACATGACATGCATACATAATTCGTAGCCCAGTCTTAAAATTCAGTTTAGTCATAAAGCAATAAAATAATTTTTAAGATGATAGGGACTTGAGGGAAATAAGTACATATTTGGACACTTTGTGATCATTTAAAGCCCAAACTGTGTAAAATTGGGGCAAATAATTTTGGAAGTTAATAGGATGACAAGAATTCATTAAAGGACAGTGCATCCCAGACAATTTGAAGCGATCAATTTTGAGTGCACCTTAAGTAACAAGATAAAGCTAAGGGAGTTTGCTCTAAACAGACAGAGGGTATCCATTCTGAAGAAGAAATAACACAACGAGAGTTCTATACTTTATAAGGCAATAAAAAAGTGGAAAGCATATCAATGATATCAATGTCAAAGCTGTAAAAGATATTTCGTGTGTGCTCTTCCTTTTTGATTTCAAGTTACATGTATTATACTTGGCATTTTTGGGGATTGGGAGGCCCTCTTTCAGTTGCCCAAACACTTATACCATTCAATACACTTTTGAGCCTGTACTAATTTCTTTGACCTCCCCTCTTTTGGAATCAAGTTAAAGTCATACGAAGAAAAAAAAAGGTTCATGTCGCCATAGGTTTATTTTAGAATGTTCATTCCAAAAGGAATTCAAAAATAAAGAAAAAAGAAAAAAAGAAGGAATAAAAAGAGAAAAAGGAAAAAATATGAAAAAGAAAAAGAAAAAGGCAAGTAGTAACAAAAAGTAGTCTTTTGAACTACGTTTGATATGATTCTTGTCACCACATGATACGTAGGCAGCCTTAAGGTTCGGTCATACCAAATAAAATATTTAATAATTCCATTAAGCCAAGGGTGGGGTATTTTTCCTTAGAAATTCCATTTCAAAAAAAAAGTCAAATTCCATTGTTTTAGAAATTGGGGCAAAGTTTTAGTATCAATTCCAAAAGTTGTAAATAAATTAACCCTGTTATCTTAGTTATTTTGAGCCTTTATGATATCCTTTCTTTCTAACCCTGTCCAAAAACGACATTACAGTCCAAAAAAAGACCTCCCAAATAATCTTTGAGACTGCCAAGCTAGACATGCCAAGAGCATATGATTTTTTTTACTATGGTCAATGTCTTGTTATCTACAGAATCAGAGGAAATAAACACAAAAAGAGCAAAATGAGAGAGTCTTATCGGTGAAAACCTTCACATACACCATAAGGCAACGGTAAGTTGAGAGAAAAAACAAAATGAGAGAGGCTCGAATAAAGATTGTGAATCAGATAGGATAATCAGAGCGTTGAAGCCTAGTTTCACGGCGAAGAAGCACAACAAAAGTTAAACATTAGACTTGCTTGATAGTTTAGGCCACTTAATCCAAAGTGCATATCATGGCCATTATAGTTGGTATCCAGATATGATAAGTTTTCTTTGTAATTTTCTTGTTTGGTATCATCTCTTTCCATTGTCTCTTACTTTGTTCCTTTTGTTTTGTTTACTTCCTCTTCTTGAGTCTGTTTGGTTAGAACAAGTGAGCAATGACTTAAAAATTTGCTACCACCTTCCAAATTGCACAAAATGGAATCTGGCTAGCACATCAAAGTGGCATAAGTCAAGAAAGAACAGTATGCACACTAAGTTGATAACAATCAATGTGCTTTGGGATTCATGTGAAATGCAAAGGTTTGGTATATGTCAATTGATGAGCACAATGCAATAAATAAAAGGGTATTGGGTCTAAATGGATCAGAGATATCTCATGTGATAAGGGTGATAGAGAAAATGATTAGTCAATTAACAAGAAATGTCTTTTAAGTTGAAATCAAAGTTATCATGGCAAGTGAAGGAGTAACCGCCCTCAAAATCAAGTCCACAAACCAATCACCATGTTTAAACTCACAAGTTTTCTTTGTCTGAAACAGGGACAAAAACTATGGTCATATCAAAGCTTGGAATCTTCAATTTTTCGGGTGTAATTCCCAATTTTGCTTATGCAAAGGCTATTGAGAAGATCACACATCACCCATAGGAGAAACACTTCCTAGTCTAGGTTTTCAAGTTATATTTTTGTTGTAGAACAAGCACTTCCTAAATTGAGATTTTACACCTAGGATATGCACTTCCTAGTTTTGGATCATATGAGTTTGAGTCACTGAGGTTTTACCCCTAGGAGACGTACTTCCTAGTCTGTCTTTCAAGTTATATTTTACTCTAGGAGACGCACTTCCTAAATAGAGATTCCACTCCTAGGAGATGCACTTCCTATTTTTGGTTATTTAAATTAATCTCTAGGAGACACACGTCCTAGTTGGAGTCATTGATGTTTTACCTGTTAGGAGACGCACTTCCTAGTTGGGGTCTTTTAGATTATACTTTTTAGGAGACACACTCCCTAGCTTTGGTCATTTAAATTCATTCCTAGGAGACGCACTTCCTAGTTTGAGTCACTGAAGTCTCCTCCCTAGAAAACGCACTTCCTAGTTTGGGTCTTTCAGGTTATATTTTGTATTAGGAAACGCACTTCCCAAATTGATTTTCACCGCCAGGAGACGCACTTCCTAGTATGGGTCTTTTAGGATTCACTTTCAGAAGACGCACTTCCTAAATTGAGATTTCACCCTATAGGAGATGCACTTCCTAGTCTGGGTTCTTCAGGATATACTTTTATGAGACGCACTTCCTAAATTAAGAATTTACCCCTAGGAGACGCACTTCCTCGTTTGGGTCATTTAAGTTCATTCCTATGAGACGCACTTCCTAGTTCGAGTCATTGAAGTTTCATCATTAGTAGACACACTTCCTAGTCTGGGTTTTTCATGTTATATTTTTTAAGGAGACGCTCTTCCTAAATTGAGATTTCACCCCTAGGAGACGCACTTCCTAGTTTCGGGTCATTTAAGTTCATTATTAGGAGATGTTATTCCTAGTTCGAGTCATTGAAGTTTTACCCCTAGGGGACGCACTTCCTGGTCTGGGTTTTTCAGGTTATATTTTTGTTTTAGGAGACACACTTTCTAAATTGAGATTTCACCTCTAGGAGATGCACTTCCTAGTCTGGGGTTTTCAGGTTAATTTTTATTTTAGGAGACGCACTTCCTAATTGAGATTTTTCCACTAGGAGACGCACTTCCTAGTTTGGTTCATTTAAGTTCATTCCTGGAAGATGAACTTCCTAGTTTGAGTCATTGAAGTTTCACCCCTAGGAGACGCACTTCCTAGTCTGGGTCTTTCAGGATACACTTTTACGAGACACACTTCATAAATTGAGATTTCACCCATAGGAGACGCACTTCCTAGTCTGGGTCTTTTAAGTTATATTTTTATTTTACAAGACGCACTTCCTAGTTTAAGTCATTGAAGTTTCACCCTTAAGAGACGTACTTCCTAGTTCGGGTATGTCAGGTTATATTTTTGTTTTAGGAGACGCATTTCCTAAAATTGAGATTTCACCCCTAGGAGACGCACTTCCTAGTTTTAGGTCGTTTAAGTTCAGCCCTAGGAGACGCAATTCCTAGTTTGGTTCATTCAAGTTTCACCCCTAGGAAACGCACTTCCTAGTCTGGGATTTTTTAGGATATACTTTTAGGAGACACACTTCCTAAATTGAGATTTCACCCCTAGGAGATGTATTTTCTTGTTTGGGTCATTTAAGTTCTTCCCTAGGACATGCACTTCCTAGTTTTGGTTCATTCAAGCTTCACCCATAGGAGACACACATTCTAATTAGGGTCTTTCAAGTTATATTTAGGAGACACACTTCCTAAAGTAAGATTTTACCCCTAGGAGATGCACTTCCTATTTTGGGTCATTTATGTTCATTCCTAGGAGACGCACTTCCTTGTTTGGAGCCATTGAAGTTTCACCCCTAGGAGACACACTTCGTAGTTTGGGCCTTTCAAGTTATATTTTGTTTTAGGAGATGCACTTCCTAAATTGAGATTTTACCCTTAGGAGACGCACTTCCTAGTTTTGGTCACTTAAGTTCATTCCTAGGAGACACACTTCCTAGTATGAGTCATTGAAGTTTCACCCATAGGAGACGCACTTCCTAATCAAGGTCTTTCAAGTTATTATTTTATGAGACGCACTTCTTAAATTGAGATTTCACCCCTAGGAAACGTACTTCCTGGTTTTGGTTCATACAAATTTTACCTGTAGGAGACGTACTTCCTAATCTGGGTCATTCGGGTTATATTTTTAGTAGATGCATTTGCTAGTCAAATTTTCTTGGTTTACTCACAGGAGACACGCATCCTAGTTGTCTTTGGTTTACTCTCATTATTGCATCAATAGAACAAGTGGTTTACAGTTTTGCTAAAAACGCACAAATCTTCCAAGTGCAAACTGGGGCAGAAATTTTGTTTGTTTTGTTGTTTTGATTGCGGACACCCACTTGAAAAATAAGGGAATTTGTTTTGAAATTATTTTAAGTTTCAAGTCAGTAGCAGGAGCCCTCTTGGAGAACAAAGGAAGTCATTTCAGAATTCAATTCAAGTTAGAAGTAGTAGGAGCTCGCGGTAAGAATGCGAGTCAACAATCCGAGATGATCAACAGAAGTAATCTCAATCCAGAATAAAAAAGAAAAAAAAAAAGAAAAGGAAAGTGAGTCCAAAATGCAGAAGCTGAGATAAGAGGTGGATTGCTCAAGTTGTGTCCAATTTTGGTCCGAAGAAGCCGTGGAATAATGAATCAGCACCTGCAGCTAGCAAGCATCAAGGTTCAAATCAAAAGTCTACCTGAAGAACCATTCAAGGCTCAAGATCAAGCTTCGGTAGACTTATAGATAGGAATCTTGTAACTTATAGTTGACAGGCTTAGTTAGTCTATTTTATTTTTTAATTTTGATGTAATAATAGGACCGCGGACCGGAACCTCGACGAAACGACACCTCAATCGGATCTCTACCTCGGTATACTCCATCATTGTTCCTACCTCTTAACTACACATGGCTTGATTCCTTTATAGCCAAGGATATGTAGACAGCTCAGATATCAGGGCTCGGTCACATTCTCCTTTCTCTTAGTTTTTGGTCTCTCTAAATAAGGATCGGGTAAAAAAACCCGTCTCGTCGTTCTTTGTCTGAAAAATCTTCGCTCTTCCAGTCAAAGAGGGGCAACTGTAGACATGTAATTTTTGACCCTCCCCAATATTTTACACATTTTAGCATAAAATATTTAGTTTAGGGCTGATATAGCTATTTCGATTAGTTTTGACTCTTTTATTTTATTTCGTCACAAAAATAAAAATTACAAAAATATTCTCTTTTATTTAGCTAATTGATATGTTATCTAGTTTCTTTTAGTGTATGTACCTTTCATAAAATTAAAAATACAAAAAAAGTACCTTATATTTATCTTTCTATAATCTTAAAAATTTTAAAAATAGTTTCATATTTTAATATAGTTTATTTTAGTTAATTAGAATTAGTTTTGCACTATGTATTTTTTTATCTTATATTAAATGAAGATAATTTTGGACCAAAATTATAAGAGTCTTAGAGCCCTAATTTTAGGACCGAATTCAGATCCTTAAGCCCATTATCCCCAAGCCAACTAATCCTATATCCAAAACCTCTTTTATATCCATAAGGAAAGAATAAAAAAAAACCTAGAGATCAGCACCTTACCGGACCAAAAAGGGACCCCCCTGTCATCATCTTCTTCTACAGCGGCCGACGTTCCATTTTCTTCTCCAACAATCCGTCTCCCTCACCAAGCTCACTCCTCTCCTGGTCTACCAGACCTCGCGCCAACTACCTAATGACTACCCTTCGGTCATCCAAATCCACCCCACCTAAAATCGACCACCCACACCCCTGAAACTCGCGTGACGCCCCGCTTCTTCAACACACAGCCACGCAGGTCACCACTCCAAGCCCAACAACTCTGTTACTGACCACCCCACCTAGTTCCTCCTCCATTTTTGGACTCATCCTCAAAAGAACAACACAACTCTTCCACCCTTCTTCCGAAAATCAGTGCAAAAAACACCTGAAAATGGTTTGTCCATTGATAAAATCAGAAAATAGAACAAGGTTTTGGGGTCTTCATTTGTCGCTCTGATTTTTCGCCGATTTGAGGTTCCATCCGAGCCACTATTAGATTTGAGTTCTCCCGGCGAAGTTTGATCAGTCCATTGCATACCGAGGTTTTGTCGTGATCTTACTGTTTGAAAGCTTCAAAACAGATCGAGTTTTAAATTTCAAGTTCTATTGAAGGTCCATTTCATCTCCTTCCCTTTATTATGGTGCTGCTATTTTTTAGATGCTATGTTGGAATTGTGAAAATGGTTATGGGGTGCTTAAGTTTGTTCTGCTTGTTTTTTTACAATTTTGATTGTGAAAATGGTAGTTGGGTAATTTCGTTTAACCTCTTATTTACAATAAGACTCATGATTTTGCTTTCTAATTGTGTGATAACATCAAGCATGATATTGGCTTCTTGAGTTCTGTTTGATTTCTTTTTACATCCCTTAGAGCTGCAAGTTTTAGTTTAAAGGCTGAAATTGTCTTATCTCTTTGAGTATGAATGGCTGTTTGTTAGTAATATGTGTGATTTTATGGAGTATTTGCACAAAATCGAATTAAAGTGTCATTACCATATTTTGAATATGTTATGGTATTTTTCTGGAAAAGTTAAAAACAAGAACGAATATTGAATTTATCATGTCAATTATTCTACTTTATTTGTTTGGATCAATAGTAGCACACTTAGGCCGTTAATATTCATCAACCTTCGTAGTTTTCTCTAAGCGCGCTATATTAAAAATTATTTATAGCTGCGGATATAGTTCCCGTGACATAGTTGCGACACGTAATATTTAGATCCGGAGGTACATTTATGTGACCCGCCACAATAACAAATAATGCTAATTAATAATCAAAACACATTGTAAATCGTGGGTAAGGTTCCTGTGACACAATATCGCAATGTGTACCAAACAAATAAGTGTACGATAATCGTAACTTATTCCAGAATAATTCCATAAATAATTAAAAGCGATCAAAAGTTTAAAAATGCATTAGGTTTAAAACATGTAATCAATAAGATAATTAGGCCAATAATAATAGTTTTGCGACCGTGCTAAAATCGCAGAAATCGAAAATCTCTAACACCTTCTCCCGGGTTAACAGAATTTCTTATCCAGATTTTTGTATTTCGCGGACTGTAAAATAGAGTCAAAGTTTTCCGATACGGGATTTTAAACCGGTGACTTGGGACACCATAAATTATCCCAAGTGGTGACTTTGAACTTAAATAAATAATATCGTTTCGATTATTGTCACTTTAATTAGAAAAACTCCCTTATATCATTTTTGGCGGTAGAAAAAGGAGGTGTGGAAGTCTGTTAGGGTTAGTAAGAGAGTGGAGAGATGAGAGAATTCAGAGGCATCTGGCCAGGGAAATGGGTCTCTAAAGGCTGAATTTGTCTCATCTCTTAGAGTGTGAATGGCTATTTGTTATTAATCTGTGTGATTTTATAGAGTATTTGCATAAAATAGAATTAAAGTGTCATTACCATATTTTGAATATGTTATGATATTTTTCTGGTAAAGTTAAAAACAAGAATGAATATTGAATTTATCATGTCAATTATTATACTTTATTTGTTTGGATCAATAGTAGCATACTTTGGCTATTAATATTCATGAACCTTCGTAGTTTTCTTTAAGCGTGCTATATTAAAAATTGTCGTGGTACGGGTACAGTTCCCGTGACGTAGTTGCGATACGTAATTTTCAAATACAGGGGTACATTTATGTGACCCGGCCACAACAACAAATAATGCTAATAATCAAAACATGTTGTGTACGTGGGTACGATTTCCATGACACAATGTCGCAATGTGTACCAAACGAACAAGTGTACGATAATTGTAACTTGTTCCGGAATAATTTCATAAATAATTAAAAGCGATCAAAAGTTTTAAAATGTGTTAGGTTTAAAACATGTAATCAATAAGATAATTAGGCCAATAATAATAGTTGTGCGACCGTGCTAAAACCACAGGACCTGAGAATGCCTAACACCTTCTCCCTGGTTAACAAAATTCTTTACCCAGATTTCTGTGTTTCACGAACTGTAAAATAGAGTCAAACTTTCTCGATACGAGTTTTTAAACCGGTGACTTGGGACATCATAAATTATTCCAAGTGGTGACTCTAAACTTAAATAAACAATCTCATTTCGATTGTTGTCACTTTAATTAGAAAAGATCCCTTATTCCGCTTTCGATGATAGAAAAGAGAGGTGTGACAGTCGACTAGGGTTAGTATGAGAGTGGAGAGATGAGAGAATTAAGAGGCGCTTGGCAGGGAAATGGGTCTCTAGTGTTTGGGCGAGGGGTTATAAGGAGAGATGAGGATTTATTATGGATCGTTGATCATTTAAGATCAACAGCCATGATCGAAAAGGGAGTGGGGCGGGTCATTTAAATGAGTACCGGCCGATTTGGGATTAAGGGTCGTTTGGTTCGGGTTAGAACGTTGGTCCAGGGATTTTGGGGTGTTTGGGCCACTAATGTGGTCCGAAAATAACTCACAATTGGGCTACAAATTAAATACACAAAAATTATTAATAATTTTTTTTTACAAAAATAATTAATTGATAATAAAATATTACTTGTGCAGTAAAGTGATTGAAAATAACAACATTATTTACAATAATATAAAAATATTATTTGGCACAAATAATTTAAAAATATAATTATGTATGGCGTGTAGGCTATTATTGTAAATTGTGTAAATAGTTTAAAAATACTAATATAATTATATAAAATAAGGTAAAAAATATTATGAAACCTATATGGGGATACAAATAATAAATAAGATAATTGAATCATTACAGAATAATTTAAGGGATAATTAATAAATATTCAAGTAATTTAAATGCAAAAAAATATATTTTATAGCTCTAAAAGTTATGGACAATTGTAAAAAAATATCTGTATAAATCTTGTAAATTAACCAGTGATGCAAAATGATATTTTAAAAATATATATATTATTTAAAAAATATGAGGGCACAATTGTGTATCAACAGTTTCTCCTGTTTATCCAAAAATGATAAAAGAGTTTAGGGTAAAGCAAATGATAACCAATTTTGTCCGAATTGAGGAATGATGTGTTTTGAAAAAATGGGGTCGAACCCTGGTTCTTGAGTTGCCTACATATCCCTGGTATTATGTGAATTAGGTCGTGTATAGTTCTGGATCCAACGACGAACGAAATCGATGGAGTTGTTATAAGAGTGGTCGTATGTTTCGAAAAGATACTCTTTGGGTAGGATAGAATCGTAAGTAGCGGATATTTAGGTGGGGTTGTGAATGCAAATTTTAACCTTATGGGTGTGTCACAAGCCGGATATTTGAACAGTTATATAGTAAAGGTAGTTAGTTACTGGTTATTGGTCATGTTTGAGGTAGTCAATGGATGTGATCATTATGAACGGAAACCGGAGTGAGGATTGCTCCTGTTTATAGAACGGTTACCTCCCGAGTTATGTGCAAAACTTAAAACATGGTGCATGCAAATATATATGGGTTATTGCAAAAATTTAAACATGATGCAAATTTTCTTTGGACCATGAAGCTTGTCTTTGGACGATGAGGATGATGTTCTTAGACCATGACTTCCTGGGCCATGAAGCATGTGATAAGGGATTCACACGCCATGAAGTGGTGTCCTAGGCTATGAGGATGGTGCCTCTAGACTATGACGCCTCTGAATGATGATATGCAGTTTCGAGAGATCCTCAGGCCATGAAATGGTGTCTTCTGGCTATGAGGATGGTGACTTCGGACTATGACGTCTTTGAACAATCTAGCGATGTTTCAACCCATGTAAATGCAAAAATGTGGTGATATCTAATGTTTGATATAGAAAATAGGTGATTCATAGCCATATGTGTTACACCCCGCGATATTACGTCCCGCAGTATTACATTACTGTGATATTATGCTTCACGGTAATAAGTTACGACAGTATTGCACCCTGCAGTAATTTAAGTTAAATTTGTCATAAGGTAATTGACATCAGTCCAAGGAAAAGTATATTTGGGGATTACAAGGATTATGCTATTTCACAAGTGATTAGTAAATTCATGAAGGTGAAGGGGGGAGCAAGTCTAAGAAAACGAATTTTGTTGTCATTTTGGGATAAAATACGGCCCAAGCTAACATACCCGACATTTATGGACTAATGCCATACAAGGTACTACATGGCCATAATAGTAAGGTATACAAGGTATATTAAAAGAAAGTAGTATTTAATTAAGTTGAGATAATTTTTAAATTATGCGGGTAATAGATTAATTACCGGGTAACGAAATATTACCCGGTTAACTAATAAGTAAGATAGAAATTAATATTCCACCTCACCCCACGTGGCAAGAAGCTAAAAAATTGGAATGACTAATGTAATCACATTTGCCAGATGGCTAATGTAATAGCCAAGATCATGACTTAAGTCTTGAATAAGACTTATCCATGCCATTTTGAAGAAGTGCCTTGAAAAGGCTTCAAATTCCATAATATGTCCTTGGCTTTAGGACGTTGAAACCAGAAGCTTTCCAATTCAAACAACAATTTCCAATTTTGCCTTTAGTTCCATTTAAGATCTTTAGCTTCATTTGATTGATTTGGTTTTCAAGACCAAAAACGTTAGGCATAAGTCATTCTCGTCAACACTCTTAGCCAAAAAAATCTCAATTGAAATTTCAAAAGCAACAACATTTTACATTTGAATTATGTATACAACCAAAAACGTAAAAACAAACAATAGCAAGAACATTTTCTTGCTTGGTTCATATACTGTAACGCCAAGAGCAGAAGCTTAATTCCGTCCAAATTTTGCAGGTCCAAATGAGTACGGTGCAATCCTCGCCAAGAATATTATACATATTTTTTTCTACTCCAGGTATGGTACGGTCCTTCCTTCTTTTTTTTGGCATGCTCCAAATTATACAGAAGAAATGATATACATATTCTATAAATTACTCTATTCATAGAAATAGTAGGGGTGTTTATATTCATGATTCCCCGTAAGAATTATTATTATCTTCATGTGACGACCCGACCCGTCGTCTCATATATCTCCGTCCAGTTTTTCCCGTTTTATGCCTCTACATGTTTCATTATATGTGTTGGTGAATTTGAAGTAATTCGGATAAAGTTTGGTTGGAAATGATACAATTAGTCTCTTTAGGGAAAGTTTGATTTGGAATAGTCAACCGGATGTTGACTTGTGAGTTAGAGGGCTCGGAATGGATTTCCGATGATTCAGTTAGTTTCGGGGGATGATTTAAGGCCTAGGAGAGAAATCGGAAGTGAATTTAGAGGCTCGGTGTAGAAGTTAGCCTATTTTGGTGAAGTTAGGTTTTTGGCTAGGTGATTTTGGATGCGTATGCAAAATTTAAGTTGATTCGGAGGTGTTTAAGTCGGGTTTTTGATCGAATGCGAGTTTCGGAAGTTTTAGTTTAACTTAGGCTTGAATCCGTTGTGATTTGATGACTTTTGTGTTGTTGTATATGTTTTTAGGATTGGAAGAAGTTTGAATAAGGTTTTAGGACGTATTGGTGCTTTTGGTTGAGGTTCCGGGGGCCTCGAGGTGATTTTTGGTGGTTAAACGAACCAAATTTGGCCTTAAAAGATAGTAGATTTTCAGCTATTGGTGTTGCAGAGGAATGCTCTTCGCGTTCGCGTGGGTGATGTCGCGAACGCGTAGAGGAAATGTGAGGGCAGACAAAGTTGGCCTTCGCGTTCGCGTTTAACAGCTCGCGTTCACGGAAGGTCGCCTGGCGGTGCTTCGCGTTCGCGTAGGTAGAGACGCGTTCGCATAGGGTTTGGGGCCTGGAGCTTCGCGTTCGCGATTGTGCAGGCGCGTTCGCGAAGAGGAAATTTTGGTCTAGTGGAATTTGGTCATCGCGAACGCGAGAGGACCCTCGCGTTCGCATAGAAGGAATTACATTTGCACAAAAGGCTTTTTAATGAAATTTCATCCGCGAGCCGGTTCATTTTTCCTCCATTTTTGAATACATTGGCAGCATTTTGGTAGAGATTGAAGGGGGGTTTCAATGGGAATTGATTGGAGGTGAGTCTCGTGACTTAGAAACATCATTTTATTGAAGAATCAACCTTAAATTCTTGGAAATTTGGGTAAAAATTGGAATAACTAGGGCTTGGTTTTTGAAATGAAAATTTGGGATTTGATGGCCCATTTCAGCTCTGATTTTGATGAATTTTATATGTATAGACTCGTGGCGAGATGAAAAACGTTTTGGTGTAAAAATTTTTGGATTTGGAAAAGTGGGCACGGGGCTCGGGTTTTGCTAATTTCACGATTTTCTCTATTTTTCGATTCTTTTCGATTGGGTTATATTACATTAGCCTATTGCAATGTATTCGCTGTGGTTTTGGCCAGATTTGACGCGCGAGGAGGTCGATTTGAGAGGAAAGGGCAATGCGGGCTAGTCTTCGGCCGGTTAGAGGTGAGTAATGCTTGTAAATGTTGTGCTGAGGGTTTGAAACCCCGAACTTTCACATCGTAACGCTATATTGAGGTGTGACACACACTCCATGGCGAGTGCGGAGTCGGTTTCTATTGGGGATTGTGACTTGGTCCATCCCGAGTGATATTCTTACTAGATTGGTGATTCAAAACACATACCTTATTGAGATTCATTGGGCTTGTTGCCATATTTGGGTCCTTGTGCCGACTTGTAGAATCCTTCGGGGATTCGTATTTCTGTTCATGCATGCATTTGCATATCATATGGTCTCAGCCCAAAGTTTTTATACTGTTTTGCAAACTCAGCCGCATTTCTAAGTTTTGAAAACTCAAACGACTTCTTAAATGATATTTTGGGCAGAGGATTACTGTTTCATAATGTTTTCAGGACTGAGCACGGATCGAGCTGCGCGCCGCAACAGTGATTTAAAACAGTGGTAACAATGACACTATAGGATGTGACTTGAAACAGTGGTAACAATGACACTGTATGATGTAAATTAATCAAGTAACATTGGTTGACTGGTCAGGTAACATTGACTAACCAGTATATTGCATTTGGGCTGTAGGAGCCCCTCCGGAGACTGTACACACCCCTAGTGAGCGCGTCAACGATAAATCATATGCATGGTTGGCTCGGGCTGCACGCCGCAGCGGGTACTGGATTGTACCGTCATATACATTGCATTGCATTGCATTCATGCATTTGCACCTTTATTTTTTGTTCAGCTGTAAGTTTCACATATTACTGTATCATTGGATTTCTAGCTTACCTAGTTCATTTTCTGTGTTTTCTTATCTTCAGACTGTATTTATTTGTATTACTCACTGGGTCGGAGTACTCACTTTACTCCCTACATCTTGTGTGCAGATCCATAGCAGTCACAGGCTGAGTAGATCCAGCAGTTCAGCAGATACAGCTTTCTGGGAGTGTCAAGGTAGCTGCACGGTGTTCCCAGCCATTGACTTTCTCCCTTCTATCCCTATCTCTTATTTTTCTCACTTTCAGCTTAGACAGACTTTGTATTGGTACGACATTATGTATTCTAGAGGCTCAGATTCCTGAAACCGGGTCCTAGTGGGATTATTTCATGTATTTTGTTATCTCCGCACTTTTCCGTAAATTCAGATTCATATTATATTGTGTTATCGCTTCTGAAATCTATCTAAGTTTGTGGGAATTGTGGTAACAAGGTCGGGCTTGCCTAGTAGTGTGTTGGGCGCCATAACGACCGGGTTGGGGTCGTGACATCTGTTCATGGGTCTCAGAATAATACATGGTTAGAAAAGTTTATCCGGAAGGAATATCGAGATTATTATGTAGTTTTCATGCATTTCACTCATTTATACATGTGCATTTACTCATGACCAGATGGCGTTATATACGCGTGTATATGTAAATATATGTATATGGGTTATGGGAAAAGGTTACAATATTATATACGCACAACCACCTGATCAGCGGGTATATGTTGATGGTGCTGCCCACAGTGGCTGAAATATAATTCAAACGTTGTTATATACGCGTATATATGTATGTATATATATGTATATGGGATATGGGAAAGGTTATGGCGTTATATACGCACCACCACCTGATCAGCTGGTATACGATGATAAATTTGCTCACAGTGGCCGATATGATATGATGGGATGCCCTCAGAGGCTGATGATGTTATGAAATATGTACCTATGCACAACATGACATTCATACATATATGCATGACGCAAAATGTAATTTATGATTTACAAAGTTATCCAGACTTACATGTTGAGTCATATGCTTTGTATTTCTTCCATGTCTCTTATGTACTTATTTATGTGCCTTACATACTTGGTACATTATTCTTACTGATGTCTCTTTTGCCTTGGGATGCTGCATTTCATGCCCGCAGGTCCCGATAGACATGTTGAGAGCCCTCCGAGTAGGCTATCAGCTCAGCGAAAGATGTTGGTGCGCTCCATTCGCTTCCGAGTTGCTCGTTTGATTAGTATGATTTAGACTT
Organism: Nicotiana glauca; assembly: GCA_026770625.1. Classification (NCBI taxonomy): domain Eukaryota; kingdom Viridiplantae; phylum Streptophyta; class Magnoliopsida; order Solanales; family Solanaceae; genus Nicotiana; species Nicotiana glauca. Next base: position 259,129 of record MU739519.1, read on the forward strand.
GTATTGTTTGGTATGGTGGGACTCTGTCCTGAACTTTATGACATTTATGTACTCTTAGAGGCATGTAGACATATGTCGTGTATATAAAAGATTGTACGGCCTGGTCAGTCTATATTTTGAGTTTATAAAGGATCATGTTGGCCTATTAGGCATGTATGTCATGTGTATATAATAATGTCATAAGAAAGATACATTACGTTGGTACTCGGTTGAGTAAAGTACCGGGTGGCCGTCGCGGCCCATCAGTTTGGATCGTGACAAAAGTGTTATCAGAGGAGTTATGTTTTAGGGAGTCTACAAGTCGTGTCTAGTAGAGTCTTGTTTAAGGGTGTGTCGTGCACCACACTTATAAGCAGGAGGCTACCGAGCATTTAAGACTGCCACTGTTTCTTCTTACTTTAGATCGTGTGGAAGTGCTCACTTATAAGATTCAAGTCCCGAGCTTCTATTTTTATTCGTAATAAGACGATGCCTACTTTCAGAAAGATGATCGATAAGAGATATAGTTGTGGAAGTATTGAATTAGATGAACTCGACCTTGTATCATGCTTATGATAAGTAATATGAGGTCTTCAGCAGATCATGTGCGTACTGAAAGGTGTAAGCCTCTTGATAAGGAGCCTTAAGGCAAGAATGCATATCCACCTTTATGGTAAAAGACAATGAGAGATAAAGAAGATAAATACAAGTTTCAACAATCAAAAGAAGCAAGATGAAGAAGGGTACGAGGCACACAACTAATAAAGGTTAACAACGTTTATAATTGAGGCAGAGGAACACAAGCTTTTTAAGTTATATTCAACAGTAACAAAGGTTTGTACAACTGGATGTACCCATCTCAATTATACCCTATAGGGGCTAAAAGGTGTATTTTAACAAAATGACGGAACATCAGGACCTAGCTGGGGTTAGAGTAAACCAAAATTGTGAGTGGATTGTTTGTGTTAGTTGACATTTCCGAAGGACATTGCAAGTGTGCTAGTAGATCTCCTCGTAAAACACCTAGATAGTGCACCCTAAAATATTAAAGATAGATATGAGCATTGGAATCCTTGAAGGAATAAATATTTCTTTAGTATGGCTCCCACCCCTAGTAAAGAAAGAATGTTGGGCAATTCAAAGAGCCAATGAATGGGGCAAAATGGAGCTAAAAGCGAAAAAATATCGTATTGAACTTTTCACAAGAAAAGAGATATGTAGAAATATTAGCAGAATGATGAGAAGAGAGATAAAGAAGCATTATGAATAAGGTATGATACAAGGATGAAAATGGTAGAGTGTTACAGAACCTATAGTCAAATGAAGGAAGAGACGAAAGGTGATGGGCCTCAAGACAACGAAAGAGTATAGGCCATAAGGTTATATCCTCATCTCGATAAATAAGTTCGTGACTCCAACACAACTACCATAGGGGAAGTTAAACCCCAGAGTAATAGAAATCAGTATGGACTGGTGAACAAGATAAACTAAATATGAATTAGGGACTAAATTATTGGAAAGTACTCGACATCATGGGAATTTCATATTTCGTTCTGGCGTTAATAGAATGGACCACAGAAGAAGATTCACGATGAATTCAGAGAATAGTCATGCAGGGAGACGCTTCCCTAGAGCAAGCAATATGAGAAAAGTTAAGCTTAAGAGATTATATGTGTCAGTTACGTTAAGTGTCACCATCGCGAGTAAGGGAATTTGTCATCCTTGATACAGAAGAATTGCCGCAAGACGAGTAAGGATCATTGATGTTGAGAAACGATGTCAAAGATAAAGAGGTAAAACATCTATAGGTAGATCCTCGTGGCTTCAACTTTTAGTACACTTCCAAAGGGAGAAATATGGAGTAATGTGACATTAATTCAGAATTAAGTGGTTCTAGTAACTATGGAATGATGAAGGAAGAATGCGATAAATGAAAGAAGAATGAGATGACACTTATCCAAATCTTACAGAAACACTATTATTCAAGAATATTGTGCAAGCACGACATCAAGAAGAGGAAGTAAAGGTTCCTGCCCGAGCTGTTATTAATAAATAAGGAGCCAATGCGAGACGTAAGTTAAAACAAAGTAAATAATCCAAGAAAGATTACAAGGAATATTGATATAAGAATGGGCCAATGCGTAGTTAGTAATTGATCAGATATATCTCAGTTATGGGTAAATGGGAGGTTACAGACAAGTCATCAGATCGTGTAAGATAAACACAGTATAACCCAACATAGAGAATTCAACCTCGGAGAATATCATTATAATACTCGAGATATATTCAAATAAAAGTCGGGGTAATTGAAGGTACCGTATAAGTATCAAAGGATATAAGAAAGTGCCACTAGGAAGGCAGTCAAAATATCAGTTCAGAAGAAACCATACAAGCACAAGGGCATGGAAGTAAGCAACTACAGATTATTATAGGAAAGTAAGGACATAAAAAAACGTTTGTAATAAGGTCACAGCTTTACGAGAGTCAAGGGTTCTCCCTAAGTACTACAACGAAAGAATAGCTGAGAATATAAGAAAGAAGGCATCAACCTAAGCACAACGACCTAAAGAGGAAATGGTCGTGTAACAACAATCTCGCAACAATATTGTAAGCATTCCAAAGGAAAGTGGCACATATCGTGGCTAATGAATGGGAAGTAAGAGTTAAAAGTAATATTCGAGATCATATGAGCTGTATAAGAACTCTGACAAGTGTGGGCACTAAGATAAGCTAAGTATGGATGCAACGATGGGGCAAAAAGACCAGGAAAAGTAATGGCTTACATTGAATGAAAGCTAAGATAGAACAAAAGAATTATTTGATCAATGATCTAGAATTAGTAAGTTATGGACACACTCAAGATTTTGGAGCATTATATTTGTTGGCAATCATACAGCCATAGAAGATTCCGGTATTTAAAAAGAAGAATTAAGCCCGGGACATAGACGAATGATTGAATTATTAGAAGATTGTATCATGGATATTCCATAACGCCCATGAAAGGCTAATGTAATAACTGATACCATGAGCCGCAGATCGGAAGGTAGCTTAAGCCTACATAAAGGCTGATCGGAAGGAAAAGGAAGCTAAAGAATCACATCACCCAAGTAAATCAAGAGTCTGATTATTGGACCTAGAAAAATTATAGAAGTTGTGCTTGAGAACATGATAGAATCACTCTTAATATTAGATGTTCAAGAGAAATAATGTAACAACCATAATCTATAATGGCTCTACAAGAAAGCCAGTCAGAAGAAGTACCCGCCTCATAAGAAGTCAGTACGAAGCTCCCATCGGATTGTGTATATAGCAGAGATGCAAGTATTATAATTGAGCTTCAAGTTATGGACATGAATTACACCTAGGTGGAAGGGAGGTCAGGAATGAGATATAAAATACGATGCAAAATTTTAAGGTAAGTAAGGTAAGTGTGAATAACGTACGAGATATTCAAAGGTAGAAGATCGTGAATAATCCATACTTCGGATAGAAGGCTATATGCATGGGTATCTAATAACCAGGAGTGATAGCAGTATCGTTGGCGACATGTCTTCCGGCCTATAGTTTCTAAATACTGAGAGATCTAGTTAAGAGAATAGAGAATAGAGAAAAGTTGGAAACGATGTAATGTCTTGCTTGACATTCCAGAATAATATACGAAAATCTATGGTGCAAGCAAGTTGAACGAAATTTTATATATGAATATATATAAGTCGCAAGCTAAGGTATGGTAGAGCGACAACGTTTTAAAGAAACATGAGTAAGGATGAGGAAAGGTAAGTGAAAAGGTGACGAGAATGGATAAGTTCTCAGGATTAAGTCCATGAAAACAAGAGAGATAATGGTTTCTCTATGTTATTGAAAGTTCAATATATCCTAAATGAACTCAACAGAATCGAAGATTAACATCATTCAGAAATAATGAAATGCTGACCTAGTAATAAAATGAGGGTATAATTGTGATAGATAAAGGATGACATTTGAGCCTTCGTTTGAATAATGATTTGAAAAAATAAATAGAAGAAGAGAAGGAGAAAAGATTTCGTTGGCGGTACGAAATTAGGATACCCCCATAAGGTGAATTACATTGAGACACTATGAAATGTGATTATGGAAATCACTTCAAATATTCCTCAACGCAACGTAAGCCCTAGTGGTAATGTATTACGTAAGAAGTTTCAAGTCTTCAAGTAGAGAATTATAGATCAACATTGACGTGAATCAACAATGGTCAGGTACAAGTTACAAAATATGACATGAGATTAGGCCATAATTCTTAAGACGAACGGTAATGAATGAGCATTGAAGGACTGAGATTTATACCTAAAGGATAGGTAACAAAAGTAACTGGGAGCTTGGTAAACATAACTCAGCAAAGATAGATTGAAGTAAGAAAAAAAAATATGGTATAGTATAACCCATAGAAATGCAGTAAAGTTATATAACAGATCTATGAAATAAGATATGGCCATATTCGCATATGCCTATATATGCATCATATTAAGCCTTGTATATACAAAGTAAGGCCTACAGATTGACTAAAAGATAAAAGGAAAAAGGAAAGATGAATCGCATAAGTACACCTACAAAACCAGGGTCATACAGGCTGCATGACAGGAGGTAACATAAGTTGCAAGATTAGGAAGATTTCAACCACAGGTCATGATGTGAGAAAAAAATACTAAAGGGCGTAATACCCTAGACTATGGATTTACTCACAGAGCAACTTCTTAAATGGCAAGAAGAGTATTAAGGTATTCACAAGAGCTATAAGTTATGAAAATAATAAGAGCATAAGTCAACATTCGAGGACGAATATTCCAAAGGGGGGAATGATATTATGCACCACAATATTTGGTCAATATAAGTCCCACGGTATTACATTACTGTAATATCACGCTTCGCAGTAATACGTTACGACAGAGTTGCACCATGCCGTAATTTACATTAAATTTGTCGCAAGGTAATTGACATCAGTCCAAGGAAAAGTTTATTTGGGGATTATAAGGATTATGCTATTTCACAAGTGATTAGTAACTTCATGAAGGTGAAAGGGCGAGCAAGTCTAAAAAAATGAATTCTGTCAATGTTTGGCATTTTGGGATAAAATACGGCCCGAGCTAAAATACCCGGCATTTATAGTCTAGTGCCATACAAGGTACTATATGACCATGATAGTAAGGTATACAAGGTATGTTAAAATAAAATAGTATTTAATTAAGTTGAGATAATTTTTAAATTATGCGGGTAATAAATTAATTATCTGGTAACGAAACATTACCCACTTAACTAATAAGTGGATAAAAATTAATATTCCACCTCACCCCACGTGGCAAGAAGCCACAAAATTGGAATGACTAATGTAATAACATTTGCCAGATGGTTAATGTAATATCCAAGATCATGACTTAAGTCTTGAATAAGACTTATCCATGATATTTTGAAGAAGTGCCTTGAAAAGGCTTCAAATTCCATAATCTGTTTCCAATTCAAACAACAGTTTCCAATTTTGCCTTTAGTTCCATTTAGGATCTTTAGCATCATTTGATTGATTTGGTTTTCAAGACCAAAAACGTATGGCAGAAGTCATTCTCGTCAACACTCTTAGCCAAAAAAATCTCAATTGAAATTTCAAAAGGAACAACAATTTACATTTGTATTATGTATTGAACCAAAAACGTGAAAACAAACAATAGCAAGAACATTTTCTTGCTTGGTTCATACACTGTAACGCCAAGAGCAGAAACTTAATTCCGTCCAAATTTTGCGGTTCTAAAAGAGTACGGTGTAATCCTCACCAAGAATATTATACAGATTTTTTTCAACTCCAGGTATGTTAAGGTCCTCCCTTCTTTCTTTTGGCATGGTCCAAATTAGACTGAAGAAACGAGCAAATATACAGTTTCTATAAATTACTCTATTCATAGAAATAATAGGGGTGTTTATATTCGTGATTCCTCATGAGGATTATTATTATCTTCTGTTGATGGATCTAAGAATAATACGGGGTTGGAAAAGTTTATCCGGAAGGAATATTGAGATTATTATGTAGTTTTCATGCATTTCACTCATTTATACATGTGCATTGACCCATGACCAGATGACATTATATACGCGTATATATGTAAATATATGTATATGGGATATGAGAAAAGGTTATGGCGTTATATACGCACCACCACCTAATCAGCTAGTATATGTTGATGATGTTGTCCATAGTGGCTGAAATATGATTCAAACGACGTTATATACGCGTATATATGTGTGTATATATATGTATATGGGGTATGGGAAAGGTTATGGCGCTATATACGCACCACCACCTGATCAGCTGGTATACGATGAAGATTTTGCTCACAGTGGCCGATATAATATGATAGGATACCCTCAGAGGCTGATAATTTATTATTTACAAAGTTATCCAGACTTACAGGTTGAGTCATGTACTTTATATTTATTCCATGTCTCTTATATACTTATTTATGTGCCTTACATATTCGGTACATTATTAGTACTGACATTTTCTTTTACCTGGGGACGCTGCATTTCATGCCCGCAGGTCCCGATAGACATGTCAAGAGCCCTCTAAGTAGGCTATCAGCTCAGCAAAAAATGTTGGTGCGCTCAATTTGCTTCGGAGTTGCTTATTTGTTTAGTATGATTTAGAAGTGTAATGTTTGGTATGGCAGGACTCTTTCCCGACCTTTATGATATTTATGTATTCTTAGAGGCTTGTAGACATATGTCGTGTATATAAAATATTGTACGACCTGGACGGCCTATGTTTTGAGTTTTTAAAGGATCAAGTTGGCCTATTAGGCCTATATGTCATGTGCATATAATAACGTAATAAGAAAGATACGTTATGTTAGTACTCGATTGAGTAAGGTATCGGATTTCCGTCGCAGCCCATCGATTTGGATCGTGACAATATGCGAGGACGAGATAAGACACGGCTTAGTCTTGTATAAGGTTAGGGCAGTGTTTAGCCCTATGCGTAGAAAGGAGACCATGCTTAGTCTTATGCAGTGTAGCGGAGACAATGTTTAGTCTCATGCAAAGAGAGGCAATGTTTAGACTTATATGGTAATAGAGGTAATGCTTAGCCTCATGCAAGGAATGGAGATAGTGCTTAATCTCATGCAAAGAAAGGCAGTGTTTAGCCTTATGCAAGGTGAGGGCAGTGCCTATCCCTATGCAAGGAGTGGAGACGATGCTTCGTCTCATGCAAAAAAGGTAGTGCTTAGCCTTATGCAATAATGGAGGCATGGCTTAGCCTCATGCAAGGGATGGATACAATTATTAGTCTCATGCAAGGAAGACAGCGTTTAGCCATATGCAATAATGGAGGCAATACTTAGCCTCATGCAAGTAAAGGAGACAGTGTTTAGTCTCGTGCAAGGAAGGGCAGTTCTTAGCCTTATGTAGTAATGGAGGCAATACTGAGCCTCAAGCAATGGATGGAGACAGTGCTTAGTCTCATGCAAGGAAGACAGTGTTTAGTCGTATTCAATAATGGAGGCAATGCTTAGCCTTATGCAAGGATATGAGACATTATTTATTCTCATTCATGGAAGGACAATGCTTAGCCTCATGCAGTAATGGAGGCAATGATTAGCCTCATGCAAGGAATGGAGACAGTGTTTAGTCTCATGCAACGAAAGGCAATGCTTAGCCTTATGTAGTAACAGAGGCAATGCTTAGCCTTATGCATGGAATGGAGACAGTGTTTAGTCTCATGCAAGGAAAGGCAATGCTTAGCCTTATACAGTAATGTAGGCAATGCTTAGCCTCATGGAAGTAATGGAGACGGTGTTTAGTGTCATGTAAAGAGAGGAGCCTTATGCGATAATGGAGGGAATGCTTAGCCTCATGAAAGGAATGGAGACAGTACTTAGTCTCATGTAAAGAAAGGCAGTGATTAGACTTATGAGGTAATGGAGGCAATACTTAGCCTCATGCAAGGAATGGAAACAAAGTTAGTCTCATGCGAAGAAAGGCAGTGTTTAACCTTATATAGTAATAGAGGCAATGCTTAGCCTCATTCAAGAAATGGAGACAGTGCTTAGTCTCATGTAAAGAAAGGAAGCTATGAGGGAATTTCCAAGCCCTATGCAAGAAAACCAATGAATAGCTGCGAGAGAGTAAAGTATTTCTTAGCTTGATGTGTTTGCGTTTGGAAACTTTATTGTTACGATGATAGTGATTTCGCTGTGTCTATGTATTTGTGAATATTCATGTTATATTTCTTGTGCCTGCATTCAAAGAACGGGGGACACTTTGTCCGTGCTCTCGATTCCCTTGCTTTGTCCTTTTGACTTGAAGCCCTGCTTGAGTTACCCTAGGTAAAGCCCGGCTGCCATAGAAACAAATTTTCAAAAAACGCGCATTCATTTGACAAATTATTTTCAAAAAAGTAGTTGTTTGATTGGCAAACTCAAGACCTTGCCCCAATTTCTGACCATAGGGGAAATGAAGGTTTTATTATGATGTGACTGAACCCACAGCGCTGCCTAGGTATCCTTTCTTAAATGGGAATCAGGTCAAGCGTAGTATAGTTACATCAAATAGAAAGTGCAAACATAATCTTAAATATAGTATCTCTTGACTGCATCTGAATTGATAGGTTTTGGTCAAATATCTCCGTCTATTTCTGCAAGTATAAGTGCTCCTCCCGTCAATACGGGTAAGAATTGCCCCGGTGTGAATTGCCTTGACCTAACCTTTTTGTTGAAAGCTCTTGCCATTCTGTTCTGGTAGAGTTGATCGTGAAATACCGCATTTATTCTTTTTCCATCAATGAGAGCTAATTGTTCATACCCATTTCGTATTGTTGAGCTCAACTTCTTGTATGATTCTTAAAGAAGGAATTTCTAATTCCGCATGGATAACAGCTTCAGTACCATAAATCAGTAGGTAGGGAGTTTCCCTAATTGATGTAGGAAATGTGGTACGATACCCAAGTCAAGCAAATGGTAGCTTCTCGTGCCATTGTTTGTGATTGTCCCACATTTTCCTTTATATCCTCTTGATGTTCTTGTTGGCGACTTCTACGGCTCTGTTCATTTGTGGCCTATATGTTGTGGAGTTTCTATGCTTGCTATTGAATGTTGCACACATGGCTTTCGTCAAATCGCTATTGAGATTGACGTCATTATTAGTAATGATTGACTCTGGTACTACAAATCAACAAACAATGCGGTCCCGAACAAAATCTGCTACGACATTCTTAGCTACAACTTTATAAGATGCAACTTCAACCCATTTTTTGAAGTAGTCTATGAAAACCAGAAAGAACCTATGTATGCCTGAAGCAGCGGGTTTGATTGTTCCGGTGACATCCATATCCCAACCAGTGAAAGGCCAGGGTGAACTTGTTACATTGAGTTCATTGGGTGGTACTCGTATCATGTCAGCATGTATCTGGAATTAGTGACACTTTTAAACATACTTGATACAGTCTATTTCCATAGTCATCTAAAAATACCGTGCTCTTAGTATCTTCTTGGCTAAACTGAAACCATTCATGTGCGGTTTGCAGGTTGTGACATGTATTTAATCGATCAATCTGGATGCCTCCTTGGCATCGACACACCGCAACAATCTTAGTTCAGGAGTCTTATACAGAATTCCTCTGCTTTGAAATATATGGTTGGCAAATCTTCGAAGCATGCGCTTCGGATTATGGGTAGCGTGCTCTGGATATTATCCCTTTGCCGAGTATTCCTTGATGTCGTGGAACCATAGACTTTCATCAATCTCTTCTTCAACACGAGCACAATAAGTTGGCTGCATATGAATTCCTATTAGGATAAGATTGAAGAAAATCTTATCTGGGTGTTGTATCATGGAAGACAAAGTGGCTCGCGCATCTGCCAACTCATTCTGAATCCTCGAAACATGTTTGATTCTATCTTTGTGAACATCTTGATCAGCTCTTGTACACAGTGCAAATATGGTAATATTTTGGTGTTCTTCGTAGCCTATTCCCTTAGAAACTGGTGCACCAAAAGATCTGAATCTACTATACCCGTATCTCCTGGATGTTCATGTCAATGACCAACCTGAGTCCCAATATGCAGGCCTCATACTCCACCATATCGTTAGTGCATGGAAACTTGAGTTTTGCGGATACCACATAGCGTTGGCCGGTTTGTGATACTAAGACAATTCCAATACCTACTCCTTTTAAGTTTGCTACTCCGTCAAAGAACATCCTCTAACCATAATATGCCTCAGTGATAGCTTCTCCTATAAATGACCTCCTCATCGGAAAAATACGTTTTCAATGGTTTGTATTCTCGGTCTACAGGATTTTCTACTAGATGATCCGCCAATGCTTGCCCTTTTACTGGCTTTTGAGTTACATAGACGATGTCGAACTCACTCAGCAATATTTTTCACTTCGCTAACTTACCCGTAGGCATGGGTTTCTGAAAGATGTATTTTAGCGGATCCATCCATGATATGAGATATTTAGTGTATGCACAGAAATAATGCCTCAACTTGTGAGGTATCCATGTCAAAGCACAACAAATCCATTCCAACAAAGAACACCGGGCTTCATAAGGCATGAATTCATTGCTCAGATAATATATCGCCTGCTCATTTCTTCTAGTTTCATCATGTTATCCCAAAATGCAACCAAAATCCCATCTAACATGAACATATAAAGAAGTAAAGGCCTTCCCAGTTCTAGTGGTACTAGAACAGGCGGTTTAGATAAATACTCCTTGATTTTGTCGAAGGTTTTTGGCATTCTTCAGTCCAACTTGTTGCAACATCTTTCCTCAACATTCTAAAGATTGGATCAAATATCTCGTTCGATTGTCCTATGAAGCAGTTGATGTAATTGAGGTGCCCTAAAGAACTCATCACATCTTTCTTATTCTTTTGAGGTGGAAAGTCTTTCATAGCTTTAAATTTTGATGGGTCTAGGTCAATCCCTCGGCGACTAACGAAGAATCCTAATAGTTTCCAACAGGGACTCATAAGGTACATTTTGTAGGATTCAATTTCAAATTGTATTTTTGAAGCCGGTCAAAGAATTTCTTGAGGTCTGCTATGTTATCCGAACTCCTTTTATATTTGATGATAATGTCATCAACGTACACCTCTATTTCCTTATGTATCATGTCGTGGAAGATGGTTGTCAAGGCTCTCATGTAGTGGCTCCAACATTCTTCAAATCAAACGACATTATTTTGTAACAATATATCCCCTATGGTGTGATGAAGGTTGTATTTTCGGCATCCTCTTTATCCATCCTGATTTGATGGTATCATACGAATCAATCCACAAAGGATTGGAGCTCATGCTTGGCACAATTTTTTCAATCAGTATGTGTATGTTGGGTAACGGGAAATCACCCTTAGGACTTGCGCAATTCATATCTCGGTAATCGACACATACTCTAACTTTCCCATCTTTATTTGGAACTGGCTCAATATTGGCCAACCAAGTGGGGTATTCGACCAATCGGATAACCTTGGATTTGATTTGCTTGGTGACCTCCTCTTTTATTTTTAAACTCACATTCGGTTTGAACTTTCTGAGCTTCTACTTTATCGGTGGACAAGTGGGATTGGTGGGTAACTTGTGAGCTATTATGGATGTGCTCAAACAGTCATATTGCTATTGGACCATGCAAAGATATCTTTATAATTTTTAGGAATATGATGTACTCATCCTTCTCTAACGATGATAGATGAATGCTTATACATGTTTCCTTGACCGTTTTGGAATCCCCTAAGTTAACGGCCTCAGTTTCCTCCAAAATAGATTTGGTTTGTTTTCAAAATCCTTGAATTCTTTGACAATTTCCTCAGGTAGTGTATCATCTTCCAGATCCTCTGAATCACTATCTTTATGTTGCGTTGTCCCATTACATATCACAGTCGTAGGTTCATCGGGATAGGTAATAATTATGTTGAAAAGAAAAATGTAAAAGAGAATAATAAATATTGAAAGTAGTAATGCGTTAATAAAATTTTAAAACATCAACAAGTGGGGCTCGATGTCTCGAGCAATTATTTCAAAATAAAATATTGAAAAATGTCTCAGATGCTCAAAACTATTTTATAAAAATAATTCATGCTAATTTGCCAAGCTACCCGGGAACTCGATGGGCTCTGGATGGTGCATCAGTTCAGCTCTTAAGAACAACTCCTTCCTTCATGGTCTGAATGGTAAGGTCTTCTTCCTCCTCCTCCTAATCGGGTTTTGTTGGTTGATGTTAGGGACATTGAGAGTGAAGGAGAGGTTTACCAAATTTCGGACCTGATCAAGCTCGCCTTGTAGTTCAAATATTTTCTTCTCCAAATGTAAAACCAACTCATTCTGTGCCAGAGTACTTTGGCCATCTGAAGTTTCATTTTTCGCTATAGTAGCGTTCTCTTTCCTGATACCACTCAAATCATCCATTTTCCCTTTCCTTTGCCTTTGTCTTTGTGATTTCTTGGTGGAGGAGGAGGTGTAGGACCTCTTAATCTAGTATGGTATGTTGATGATGCCCGTATGCACTTGTGATTGCTTGGTGGAGGAGGAGGTGGAGGACCTCTTAATCTAGTATGGTATGTTGATGATGCCCGTATGCACGAATCAGAATGGGAATAATCAAAAAGAGAAGAACAAGCAAAAGGTAAACAAGTTAGTAAAGTGAAATAAAAGAGTATTTGCAATATTTAAACATGTTTCACAAATTCATGCAATGATTCACATCCTAGTTTGGGGACCTCATTATGCATGAGGTAGACCTACGCAACTAAGCGACACATAGATTTTGTGTCATTTCAATAATGCAAAAAAATGAGTCAAACCTTTGCTAGATCGACAATAATAATAAAATTACTAATGGCATTTATCCTTATTAGAATCAAAATCTAAAGCTAAGCTAGAAATAAGTAAAGAACATCATTTCCTAGTCTACTCGATCCCTGGAGGGATTTCTCCATGCTTGGCTCTTTTGACCCAATTAATCAAGTTCCCTAGATTGTGCATATCCAACAGTAAGTAAGTTTTTGATAGATGTCCTCCTTCTCTGCCATCCATTCCTTGGCAATCCAAATGTCTCTTTCTCATCTTTATTTCTAGATCCATTAATCCTCGTTCGAAGTATTCCAACCTTTCTGTTGACTTAGTGGACATTTACTTCCATTCTTTTATTTCCTCCATGTTCACTTTGTGTTGTTCGATATGTTTAGCTTCAGAATCAAAAACCCTTTTACGTAGCCTTCTATACTTAACCTGTGCGTCAGCTGTGTCATCTACGATCCTGCCCTTTAGATTGACTCCTGTCTTGATCAGTTGGTTCCACATATGTTGTGCCTCAAACTTGAGTGGAATGAATTCTCCTTTGAAATTGGCCTTGTACCGGACCATGCTGGAAACCCGAGGTATGAACTGTTTTCTCCCCGCTTGCCTCATTACCCTTATGAGAGCATAAGGATAGATGCATCACAACTCGATCAGTACCAGATGAGTAGTCCCTCTTAACCGTATAATGAATTTACTGCTAGGAAACCACTCAAACATACATTGTACTTGCTCATCCGTTAGATTACTGAAGAAACACACCCAACTTACAATATTTCCAAGCTGTGCAAACTTGTCTAGGACAAATATCATTTACTTTGGGTGATGGTTAGCTATGTAGTCATTCAGCAGCCTTCGCAGAAGCTCTTGACAATACTCTTCACTCTAAAAGTGTTCCAACAGACAGGCTTGTAGTAACAGATTACAACCCTCAAAGTGTCCAAATCCCTACTTGCACCAATCTAGAGAGCGGTATATTTCCGCAAAGATCATAGGGATAATGGTATAAGTTTGTCCCTTGATGCCCACCATCAAGATCCTGGTGACCCTGGCTAAGCGAGAATGAATCCTTCATCCCTTCATCGGAAACATCAATAACCCCAAGAAGCAGACAAAGAACATATAAACCTGGTGGTGCGTCCAACTCAAAGAAGTAATGGCAAGTTCATCATGATGAAGACGTATGAATTGTTATGCCCATAACGCTCATACAGAAATTCTAAAGGGATGTATGGTTTCTTTATGCTGTGCAGCTCATCATTTTTCTTAAAGCCCAACATCTTAAAAAAACTGCGGGGAGTGCGATTCTCTTGATCCATTAATCTAGGACTGTCCCTGGCAACTTGGCGAAGCCTCCTATTTCTTCTAAGAAAGGGTTCATTTCTATATTGCAAAATTTAAAAATGACTCTTTTCTGATCTTAGAACATGGTAACGACTTCAATCAATTCCCTATTTGGTCAAATGCTTAGCAAGGATGGTAGGTCACCAAGTACTCTTCTCACATGATTCTTGTCACAAGGTTCAAAGTCTTTTAACTAGTAAAATAACAAAGGTGGAATGTTTTAGACCATACTGAACTTGGGGACTTCATGCTTCATTTTCTACAAATAAACAAAGGTTATCCCTTTCACCCATCCAGATACGACTACTTATGCAATACTGATCAACACGTTGGCACATTTTCTCAAAGTAATGCACATAATATGATAGTCTCTATTGGGATTGTAGAAATCCTGTCAGATTTTGGACAAAGTTAATCTTAGTGGGTTGCTACGTTAATGATTCTCCAACCTATACTAGGTTTAGCAATATGCATGTACATTTCAAGTTGGGTTTCTAGAATGGTCTAGACTGGTACTACCAAGTGGGAAACTTGAGAGGGACATGCATGGGACCATCGATTGCACCGTTGATCGACTAGTCTACCACAAATAAGCCTTTCCTATTTAAAATGGTAATTTTTTGAAGAGCGCGGATATTCATCAAGCGCCGCTATATTGATAATTGTCACATGTGGATTATGATGTGGAGCATAATTTATGCAGAAATAATAAGACATTTCCAAGTATTTGCATAATAAAATATGTAAAAACAGTAAATAAGATAGCAAAAGCAAACATGGAAAGAATAGAGAAGTAAGACAAAAGGAAGAAGTTAGTTTAGTTCATAAAAGAATATATGCAGGACTGTAATAAAACAGGTAAGGAAGTAGGGATGGGAAAGTCATGATATAGCAGTTTTAGACAAGATGAAAAAAGATAAAGAGTGGTTGTCATGAAAAATTTAACCAAATAAAGGTGAATAGGGGAATAGAAGGGAAGGGATGTGCATGTAACAAAGAAAGTAATCCACATGAGTCAAGTTCATTATGGTAAGATCCTAAGTGTAAATCCCTTATAGAGTCGCCAAGCTGTCGTGCCCCATTTTCTCGCTAAATCTGGTTTTGACGTGTGGCAACTCTTTTAAATGAAGTTCAAAAGTTAAGTGTCGCCACCTAACGATTTTTTAAGGTGTGTTAGGTAACATATTTTCAAATAACTCTATTTTACTAGAATGTGTAACAAAAGATCGGGTAAGAGCTCAAATTACCTCAAAGAGAAAGTATTAGGCACTCTTCAAGGTCCACAACTATGGGTCCCGGTCAAACTTTAAACTATGTGGATTATGTAATTAGGCTAGGTGATCAAATAAATAAAGAAAAATTTAGAAGTCGGATAATCTTATTAAAACATATGAGAATTAGTACAAATATTAATGACTACAACTACATCGATCTATTTATGTGACTAAGGGTAAATAACAAATACATAAAGGGGGGAGGGGCTAAGTTTTTTAGCCTAAAGGATCACCCCGTACAACACAAATAATATTTTGCAACACTCCTTAAAGTAGGGGTTGCTCATATTATTCAGCAGGCATAGACTATCATCTCATGCTTTCCAATTACTATGTTGAAGTCGTTTACGCTCTAATTTAATCTAAGTCGTTTCCTATGCGTGCACTACACGTCCCATGCCTATGGTCCATGAGGCATTTGGACCTACTATTTGGGTGGTTCTATTCTTTACTTAGGTTGCTTAAAAATGATAAAACTAAGCGAGATTCAAATATATATGACTCCACGTAAAGACAATTAATGGCCCAAGTTAACCTCCACACATAACAACAAAGGCACGCAAGCAGATTTTCAGGTTGTGGAGTAGACAATTTAAGAATTAAGGTCTATTATTGCAGTTAAGTCATATAAGTATAATTTCTAGGCGATTTAGGGTTTCCAGCAGTGTGTAGGCAAAAAATTTGCAGATTAAGGGCATTACAAAACTATAGGCATGATCCCTAGATTCTTTACTCATTGAGGTAGTGAAACGATCCCAAAACTCTGAATTAATAGATAAGTTTGTTAGGCAGGTGACAGTGTCCTGTAGAGAGAATTTCTAGTAATTGACAACTAAAATTTATTTTATATAATTTTATACCTATAGGCATATCGTCTAAGTGTAGCAATGTGATGAAGTGACAAATTAATTGATTAATTGATTGAGATCCTGTAGTCATGATGTCCAAAGGAGCAGCGTGCTATGAGCAATAGAAGAAGTTGACTGATTACTTAATTAATTAAAACTTTTAAAGACATGGTATCTAGGTGGACATTAGCAAAACATGTATTATTGTATCCTATAGCATTCCATCTAAAAGCGGCAGTGTGAGAGAATAGCAGTAGCGACAGGTTGGTTACTCAAGTTAAGAGCCTACAGTCATGATATCTAGTTGAGTTACACTATTCAAAAAAATAGCCTAAACATGCATTTTTAGTTGTTTGTATTTAACTCCTATAAGTATAACATCTAAGTGCAATCAAGTCAAACTCCAGACCCTATAGGCATGCTATCTAACATTACAAGTAATACTTTGTAGGTGAATAGACAAAAAAATAGCATGTGACGCAGATAAATGGCAAATAAATAAATTAAGGTCCTATAGACATGTTTTCTACCTTGATTAAAGAAATTTATTGGAATATTAGGGGAGTTAAATCAAAAAAATCATTCATAGGCTAAAAAATCTCATTGCATATCATAAAGTGGATTTAGCTGCTATCTTAGAAACTTTTGTTAGCATGAAAACGATCGAAGGCTATATGATATATCTAGGGTACCAACATTGCATATCTAATATTAATGGTAAGATTTGATTTCTTTGGAATCTAAATTACTATATGTCGTATCTCGTTTTCTCGCAAAATTAAGTTTCGATGTGTGACAAATCTTTTAAATGGAGGTTAAAAGAGAAGAATTGTCACCTAACAATTTTTAAGGTGCGTTAGGGCACCTATTTTCAAATAACTCTATTTGAATAGTTCGTGTCACCAAAGATCGGGTAAGAGCTTAAATTACCTCAAAGAGAAGGTGTTAGAAACTCCTCGAGGTCCACAACTGTGGGTCCTTGCTGACTTTTAAACTATGTTGATTATGTAATTAGTCTAGGTGATCAAGTAAATAAAGGAAAATTTCGAATTCAAATAATCTTATTGAAACATATGAGAATCAGTACAAATATTAATGACTACAACTACATCGATCAATTTTAAGTGACTAAGGGTAAATAACAAATACATAGGAGGGGGGTCCTAAGTTTTTTAGCCTAAAGGATGAACCAGTGCAACATTAATAATATTTTTCAACTCCCCTTGAAGTAACGGTTGCTCATATTATTCAGTGGGTGTAGACTATCATCTCCTACTATCCAATTACTATGTTGAAGTTGTTTAATTAGAAGCACTCTAACTAAATTCTAAGTCATGTCCTATGCGTGCACAACCCATCCTATGCCTATGGTCCAGGAGGAATTTGGACCTACTATTTGGGTGGTTCTAGACTTTACTTAGGTTGCTAAAGAATGATAAAACTCAACGACATTCAAACAGATATGACTCCACGTAAAGATAATTAATTTCGCAAGTTGGCTTCCACATATAACAATAAAGTCACGCAAGTAGATTTTCAGGTTATGTAGTAGACATTTTAGAATTAAGGTGTATTATAGTAGTTATGTCATATAAGCATAATTTCTAGATGATCCAGGATTTCCAGCAGTGTACAGACAACGAATTTGCAGATTAATTGCATTACAAACCTATAGGCATGATCCCTAGATTGTATACTCAATGATGAAGTGAAACGATCCCAGAACTCTGAATTACCAGCGAACAAGTTTCTTAGGCAGGTGATAGTGTCTTCTAGGTAGGATTTCTAGTAGTTGACAAATTAAAACTGATTTTATATAGTTTTATCCCTATAGGCATGTCGTCTAAGTGTAGCAATGCGACGAAGTGACAAAGTAATTGTTTAGTTGATTGAGATCTTATAGTCATGATGTCTAAAGGAGCAGTGTGCTTAGAGCAATAGAAGCAATTGATTAGTTAATTCATTGAAACCTTATACACATGGTATGTAGGTGGACATTATCAAAACATGTATTATTGTATCTTATAGGCATGCTATCTAGAAGCGGCAGTGCGAGAGAACAGCAGTAATGACAGCTTGGTTACTCAAGTTGAGAGCCTATAGTCATGATATCTAGTTGAGTTACACAATTCAAAGAAGTAGACTAAACATGCATTTTTAGTTGTTTGTATTGAACTACTATAGTAATAACGTGTAATTGCAATCAAGTCAAATTTTATACCCTTTAGACAGGCTATCTAACATTATAAGTAATGCTTTCTAAGTGGATAGACAAACACATAGCATGTTACACAGATAAATGGCAAATGAACAAAATAAGATCGTATAGACATGTTTTCGACCCTTTCATGCAAAGAGTAGAACATCCCCGTTCTCCTATTTCACTAATTCCCCAACCCTATATTTATAAATTATTACAGGCCCAAATAATGAATGTTGTCGCGCCCCCTCCTTCCCTCCCCTTTTTGATGGGGAGAGGTCCGGGTTTTGATATACACGGGGTGTAATGACTTATTTTCTTTTGGGAATTGGGTATTTAAAGAGTCACCACCTAACGGATTATGGTGTGTTAGGGCACCTTGAGCGATTAACTCTTGGGTTGGTTTGCATTACCAGATATTAGGGTAAGGGCTCGAAGTAACCTCGAGGGAAAGATGTTAGGCACCCCTCTTGGTCCATAGCTGTGGGTCCCGACCGAACTTATATTCACAAATTAGTCCATATAAATAGTTAAATCAAATAAGCAACAAGTAAAGCACGTTGGATAACTCTAGTAGTAAGATAAAGGTTTGAACAAGTTGTAAAGCAAAGGTTTAAATAAATAAAGGATTTGGTAAAGAGCGGTCCTAGATTGGTTATCCTATAGGATCACCCCACACAATGTCCGGTAAATATTCCTCAATGAGGGGCTACACGTGACATTAGCACATAGTCATCATATCCCATGTCTACCCTTCCCATCCCCTTATTGGTCATGCAAAGCGAGTATTTGGTCAATGATTCTTATTTTGTGCTGCTACATGTCCCTTCTTAATGGTCCTTGTGGGAGTTAGAACCTCTAACTATAGGTGGTTCTAGACGTACCCCTAAGTTTTTAAAAAGTAAAAATTCTAAGGCGACAGTCAAAAACATTTAGGACTTTCACACATAATGGGAGAAATTAAGAGGCTAAGATTTTAACGATTTGCAGGTATGGAAACATACATAAATACTTGTTATAACTGAATCTGGATTAGGTTCTATAGACATGGCATCTATTATTAAACTGATTTTAAGACATGATTGTTTGGAACCTATAATCATGGTTTCTAAACATGACAGAATGTAAAACCTTATAGACATGGTTTCTACTTGATAAGCAAACAAACTTAAAAGTTAAATCCTATGGAAATGATTTCTATTAGGTAAAACAATCAGACTAAATAGTAAAATCCTATGAGCATGTTGTCTATTTAAAGCAAACAAACTTTAAAAGTAAAGTCCTAGGAGCAGTATTTCTACCCTTATTACCCCATAAAGTATGCATCTACCCACCCCTTTTTACTAAATACCCCAATATTTGTTTACAAATTATTACAGGCCAGTGAATGAATTACATAAATAGAAATAAAAAATCAAGAAGCTATTCTATAGGGAGCCTTCAATTAGGCCCAGATTTCCCAAAGCCTCTAATGGCCTCATATGCCTCAGTTTTATAGACAAATCAGAGTCTAGGTGCATCAAAGTTCCCTAAGGATCTCAAGGATCACGGGTAGTGCTTACACCAAGACTTAGTAACCAAAGATTGAACAAATGCAGTATAGAAAGGCCAGCCTCCGTACGCCAGAGTTCAGAAGGTTCTCAAAAGGATCCCAAGGCAGTACACATACTAGAGGGGCAGAACTTATTAACTAAGAGTAGAGTGAGGAGTGATGGACACAAGTTGAAAATGTTTTAGTAAGAAACTGTATTTAACAAAAGTCTTTTTTTTCTTTTGAAAATTAATGTAGTAGAACAACAAAGACTTGTTTGAAGAGATGAACAGAAGTCAAAACACCTTATGATAGGTTTATATATATCTAGTTCACAAAACCAAGTAAATTCAACAGTCACACACAGGGGGTCAAGGGGTTTGGGATACATAGAACATTTGACTGCAAATGCATAACCCAGAAAAGGTCTAGGACTGGTTTGGACATGCTCAGAAATAGCTGACACTGGTATAGTCATAAAACCAGACATGAAGAACACAACCATATGGAGGGGTGATATGGATTTGGGAATTCATGGGATATAGTATGGTCAGTACGCAACAAGAAAGAGACAAGACATGCTCAGAAACTTACATAAAAGGGGAATATACTAATCTAAAGGAAGGGGAAGACATAATAACATGCTGATAATGTAACTCTTAGCTACAAATTTCACAATAAATCCATAAATAAAAGCAATCTAAAAACAAGAGGAACTGAAATGATAAGAGAATCATGTTGTTGTTGGAACATTAAATTGAAACTCGGACATAGCAGTGAAGAGGAGAGTAAGAAGAATAAAATAACAAGAGACCACAAATGGTTAGCCTTGGATTGCAGCTGGCTAACTTAGAACAACAGCAAATAGCACAAGAGACAGTAAAGATATTTTTAGTATGATAGAACGTTTTGAACCCAAGTGTTCGTGTCTTGTGCTAATGAAAGACTAGAGTATTTATAGCTTGAAAACAGGTAGCAAATAAGGTAAGAATCATAGTAGCATGGTAATTAAGAAAATCAAAATCAGTTAGTCAGAAAATCCAGGCAAGTGCTCCCTTAAGTTAACGGAATTAATTCAAACGGTAAGAACCAGTAGCATATAAGGCAAGAAAAATTAGTACACGACTAATAAGGAAAGAATCAAAGTTCAGTAAGCATAAGGTCGTCAATTAGGACTAAGTTCAGAAAACTCCAATTAAGGATATGATTCAGTGAGAATAAATAACCACATCAAATAAGGTAGGGGGATTAGTTAATTGAAACAGACGACGCAAAATGTTAGGGTTTTAAAAGAAAATCTTTCAATCGAACCATCAAACATGGAAATCAGAATCAATCAAGAGAGAGTTATGATTCTATACTTCAATATATAAATAAAGAAGAACAAACAGACGTAGCAAATATGCAAGGTCATCCATATCTGCAGAAAGAGGCAAGAGCTAAATAATCAAGATGAATACAATCACATAGAGGTGATATAAGTAGGCTAAGGATTCAGTAAAACCTATTTGAAGAATGGTAACCATATAAACTTAACAAGAATTGAGTAGTCATGCTAACACATAGAACCAAAATAAAAAAGATCTAAAAAATTAGGGCTTTTACCATAGGCGAGTTGAAAAAGCAATAAGAACATAGAATCAGTCAAGATATGCAAGGATAGAAATTTCAAACAGAAAGAATGAGTTTAAAAAAAATGTATAAGAAGTTTCGAAAACCCTAGCTTTAAGAAAGTAAAACAACTCGCAATCGATGATTTTTGCAAAAGAAGTTTGATAATAGTGTAAAACATAGAAAGAAACAGAATTGAATCATCAAAAATAGCACAGATCTACGACATACAAACAAAATTTAGGGTTTCAATGGAAACCCAAATAGAAATAGAAGAACCTGCTATAAATTTCGAAGATCGTAACAAATATGGTGTGATTTTTCCCAAAATCACACCGGAGAAGCCATTAACAACCAAAATAGCAACCCTAGATACAAGTCGGCATGGCCCACGACCCTTGAATGCCTTAGAGATTATGAGCAAGGCGTGGGAGGAGCCATTTGAGGCTTGGGGTTGAAAGGTGATCACCGGAGACGACCGGAGAAAGGGGAAACAGTTGAAGAGAGATTAGAGATAGGTTGAGAGAAGAGAGGGGACAAGAGAATCTGAAGGCGGTGGGTATGGAAAAGTGATTAGGGTTAGAGGGACATTTAGAATTGAAAAGGAAAGAATAAACGAGGGTCGTTGATCTAGGTCATTGATTTTTTAGATCAACGGCCAGCATCTGATGGGTTTTGGGATGGGTAGTGTAATTAGGGCTTGGTTCAGGTATTTTAATTCGAAATTGGGCTGGGCTATTGGGTTTAATTCGGCTAAAATTGAAAGCCAAATCTGGATATAATTTAAATAGCTAATTTTCCCTATTTTTATTTTTAATAAATAATAAGTAGTTTTGAAAAATAGATTAATGTGAAAATTATCATTTTAAAAATATAGGGACAAATTTCACGCATATAAAATGTAATTGTACATAAAAAGGGCTAATATTATAATTTTATGCAATTTAGGTTGAAAAATACCAAATGTAATTATAAAACATTGCATAAAAAATATATCAACCATATTTTGGCATAAGCATAGAGATTAAATGTATAAATCATCACAACAATAATTTGAGAAATAACTATTGTGGATTTTATGAATAAAAGGGGATAAAATAAATCAATTTAAACCTTTAAAATTATGAAAAATTATAAAAACTTTGTGCATACTTATATATGCATATATATTCTATTTGAAGGTATTTATGCATATTTAAAAATACATAGGAAAAAATTGGGTATCAACAGTTGCCCCTCTTTGCCCGGGAAGGATGAAAGAGTTTTCGGGTATAGAAAGATGGCCAATTTTGACCGGATGGGATGTTTTGAAAGACAAGTCTTAACTCTAGTTTTCGAGTTGCCTACATATCCCTAGTCTTACAGGAATCAGGTCATGTTTAGTTTTGGATTCACCCGCGGAGTAGGCCAATTAAATTATTGCAAGAACGGACACGAGATGCGGAAACGGCTACGGTGAGCGGTTAAGGCTCGGGATGGTTGGAGTGAATTTGACCGAGATTGCTCCTGCTAGGATAATGGTTGCTTACTGGTTACCTGCAGATAAAAGATGCCACAAACGTATTTGCGAAAACTTAAACATGATGCAAATTCCCTTTGGACCATGAAGGTTGTCTTCGGACGGTTAAAGATGAAGTCCTTGGATCATGACGTCTTTGGACCATGACGTCCTGGGCCATCAATTATTAAGTGAGGAGAAGGCCATGAAATTGTGTTCTTGGGCCAAGAAAATGGTGCCTCTGAACCATGATGCCTTTGAATATTGATATGCAAGTTCGAGGGATCCTCAGGCCATGGCATGGTGTCTTCCGGCTATGAGAATAAAGCCTTTTGACTATGACGCCTTTGGAAAGATTAACGATATTTTAGCCCATGAGATGCAATAATATGATGTAACAAGACAAGGCTTAGTCTTGTGAAATAAAGGACAGAGCTTAGCCCGATTGAAAAATAGGTAGATAGTAGTAGAAATAGAGCAATATCTATGCAAAGAGGGACGATGGATATTTCCATGCAAGTGGGGAGGCAAGTATTAGCCTCGTGAAAATATGGAGTCAAGGACTAGACTCATGCAAGTATGGAGGCAAGGATTAGCCTCATGCAAATATGGAGTCAGGGACTAGACTCATGTAAATATATAGTAAGGGCTTAGACTCATGCAAGAGAGAGGCGGGAGTTAGCCTTATACAAGTATGGAGGTAGAGCTTAACCTCATGCAAGATTCAGGACAGGGCTTAGTCCCATGAAAATGGAAGGAAATGCTTAGCCTTATGCAGATATGGAGTCAGGGATTAGACTTATGCAAGATTGGAGACAGGGCTTAGTCTCATACAGAGAGAAGGTAGGGCTTAGCCTTATGCAAGTATGGAGGTAGAGCTTAACCTTATGCAAAGATAAGTCAGTGCTTATATTTATGAAAATATGGAGTCTAGGATTAGACTCATGCAAGATTGGAGATAGAGCTTAGTCTCATGCGAATATGGAGTCGGAGATTAGACTCATGCAAATATGGAGTCAAGGATTAGACTCATACAAATGTGGAGTAAGATATTAGACTCATGCAAGTATGGAGTCAAGGATTAGACTCATGAAAATGTGGCGTCAGAGATTAGACTCATGCAAAGAGAGAATAACATATAAGGGTAGAGTATGTCTTAGTTGGGATATATCCAGTGTTTGATGGCCAGATAGATGGTGAATTTGCTTTGTGTATACATGTTTCACAAATGCTACTGTTACGTCAAATGTGCCTTCGTTAAAAGAAAAATTATAAGTTTTATGAGGGGAGGTTGGTTCTTGCTTCATCTGCCGTCTTTCTTCTACTCTGCTCTGGAAGCCCCCCTTCGAGTTACCCTATGTAGCACCTGACTATAATGAAAATAGAATTTTCAAAAAATATGTATTCATTGATAAAATATAATCATTTTGGGAAGCGTATTGATATATCAAGTAATTTTCGATGAACTAGCGACTGTGACACATTTCAAAGGCATTGCAGCTCTCTTATGATGGAATTTTGAGGGTCCTCCTCAAAATTCTGCCCCAGTTTGGTTGATGATTTATGACTATTTGCGGATGGCAGACCTTGGTGAATATTCTTTAGAAATTTGAGAATGCCCTAGTTCTTCACTGATTACTAACTTCCTGGCATGTGATGGCGCTGGCTGGACTTGCTTTGGAATTTTGAGGACCCTCCTCAAAATTTTGCCCCAGTTTATTTTTTGGGGGGAAAATAAAAATTTTATTATTATATGACCGAACCCATCAGGCTGCCTACATATCCCCTCTTAAACGGGAATCAGGTCAAGCTTAGTTTAATTACATCAGAAAAGAAATGTGAAATAATCTAGGCATAGTATCTCTTGACTGCGTCTGAATTGATTGGTTTTGACCATATTTCTCCATCCATTTCTGCAAGTGTGAGTGCTCCTCCTGTCAGGAACCTATAAACCATGTACGGACCTTGCTAGTTAGGAGAGAATTTCCCTTTGGCTTCATCTTGATGCGGGAAGATTTTCTCCAGTACCAACCGCCCTGGTTCAAACCATTTGAGTCTAACTCTTTTGTTAAAAGTGCTAGACATTCTGTTCTGATAGAGTTGGTCATGGCATACTGCATTCATTCTCTTTCTCAATATAAGGGCCAATTGTTCATAGAGGCCCCTTATCCATTTCACATTGTTGAGTTCAGCTTCCTGTATGACTCGTAAAGAAGGAATCTCTACCTCGGCTGGGATGAAGGCCTTGGTACCATAAACCAGCATGTAGGGGTTTCCCCGATTGACGTGCAAACAGTGGTGTGATACCCTAACATAGCAAAAGGTAACTTCTCATGCCACTACTTGTGATTTTCCACCATTTTCCTTAGTATCTTCTTAATGTTTTTGTTGGAGACTTCTACGGCTCCATTCATCTGAGATCTATAGGCGGTGCAATTCTTGTGCTTGATTTTGAAAGTTTCACATATATCTTTCATCAGATAACTGTTGATGTTGACGGTATTTTCAGTAATAATGGACTCGGGGACTCCGAATCGGTAGATAATACGATCCTTGACAAAATCTGTGATGACTTTCTTGGTTATATCTTTGTAAGATATAGCTTCTACCCATTTTGTGAAGCAATCAATGGCTACCAGAATAAACCGGTGTTCGTTCGAAGTAGTGTGTTCAATCAGACCGATAGCATCCATTCCCCAGGCGGCGAATGACCAGGATGAGCTTGTTGTATTGAGCTGGTTTGGTGGCACTTTTATCATTTTGGCATGCACTTGACATTGAAAGCATTTGCAGACATATTGAACACAATTCGTCTCCATGGTCATCCAAAAGTGACCTGCTCTGAGAATTTTCTTGGCCAAGATGAAACCGTTCATGTGCGAACCACAAGTCCCAACATGCACATCCTCAAGTAGCGTAGAAGCTTCCTTTTCTTCGACACACCTTAGTAAACACAAATCTAGAGTTCTTCTATGTAAGTTTTCTCCACTGTAGAAGAAGTGATTTGACAATCTCCTAAGTGTGCGTTTCCGAATGTGATTTGCATGCTCTGGGTATTCTCCTTTTGATAAGTATTCTTTAATGTCATGGAACCAAGTCTTTCCATATGCTTCTTCCTTGACATGAGCATAATATGCCGGCTGATTATAGATCCTCACCGGGATGGGATCGATATAGTTCTTGTCTTGATGTTGTATCATGGATGACAAAGTGGCTAATATGTCGGCAAACTCATTCTGAATTCTGGGCACATGTCGGAATTCTATCTTTATGAACCTCCTTTTCTATTCCTACACATGGTGGAGATATGGAAGTATCTTGGAATTTTTGGTGGCCTACTCGACTTGTACCTGGTGCACAAGAAAATCTGAGTCACCGACCACCAACAACTCCTGAATGTTTATGTCGACTGCCATATTGAGACCTAGCCTGTAGGCTTCATATTCTTCCATGTTATTGGTGCAGAGAAATCTGAGTTTAGTAGATACGGGATAATTCTGACCCATTTCTAACACCAAAACTGCTTCAATGCCTACTCCTTTGAAATTTGTGGCTCCATCAAAGAACATCCTCCAACCGTCATATGCTTTAGCAATGTGCAGGGTTTGTATTCTCCTCAAGGGTTTGTATTCTCCTCCCACCAGATTTTCAGCGAGGTGATCTGCCAATGCTTGGCCCCGTGACTGCCTTTTGAGTTACATAGACGATGTCAAACTCACTCAGTAGTATCTGCCATTTAGCCAACTTCCCAGTAGGTATGGGCTTCTGAAATATGTACTTCAAGGGATCCATTCTGGATATGTGGTAAGTAGTGTAGGCATAGAAATAATGCCTCAATTTCTGGGTTGTTCAGGTCAAAGCACAGCAAGTGCGTTCAAGCAGAGAATATCGTGCTTCATAAGCTGTGAATTTCTTACTCTGGTAATATATTACTTGGTACTTTCTTCATGTCTTATCATGTTATCCTAAAACACATCTGAAGGCTCCATCTACCATGGATAGATAAAATAGAAAAGGTCGTCTTGGTTCAGGTGGGACCAGAACTGGTGGTGTGGACAGGTATTCCTTGATCTTGTCAAAAGCTTTCTGACAATCTTCGGTCCAACTCATCTCAGCATCCTCCCTCAGAATCTTGAAGATGGGTTCACATATTACTATGGACTGTGCATGAATCGACTGATGTCATTGAACCGTCCGAAGCAGCTCATCACATTTTTTTTTCTTTTAGGTGGTGGTAGCTCCTAAATAGCTTTGACTTTAGTCAGATCTAGATAGATCCCTCGTTGACTGACAATGAATCCCAATAACTTTCCTACAGCAACCCCGAATGCACACTTTGCGGGGTTCAACTTCAAATTGTACCTCCTGAGCCTGTCGAAGAATTTTATCAAGTCTGCTATGTGATATGCATCCCACTTGGATTTGATAATGAATCCTTCCACATATACCTCTATTTCCTTGTGTATCATATCATGGAAGATGGTTGTCATGGCCCTCGTGTAAGTAGCCACATCATTCTTTAGACCAAATGGCATCATCTTGTAATAGTATACACCCCATGGCGTAATAAAGGTTGTCTTATCGGAATCTTCTTCATCTATCTAGATCTGGTGATAACCTACGAAGCAATATACAAAGGATTGGAGTTCATGCTTGGCGCAGTTATCGATCAGGATATGTATATTTGGCAGTGGGAAGTTATCTTTGGGACTTGCTCTGTTTAAATCCCGATAATCAACAATTACTCGGACCTTCCCATCGTTCTTCGAAATTGGCACAATGTTAGCTAGCCAGGTTAGTTACTCAACCACCCTGAAAACTTTCGCTTTGATCTGCTTGGTAACTTCCTCTTTGATTTTCAAACTCATGTCTAGCTTGAATTTTTTAAGTTTCTTCTTGACTGGCGGACACATGGATTGGTAGGCAACTTGTGAGCTACTATATATGTGCTCAAACCGGTCATATCGTCATACGACAATGCAAAGATGTCCTCATATTCCTTAAGAAAAAGGATGTATTCTTCCTTCTATGTTGGCGACAAGTGAATGTTGATGCGGGTCTCATTGATGGTCTCAGTGTCTCCCAAATTTACTGCTTCTGTTTCGTCCATGTTGGACTTAGTCTTGTTCTCAAAATTCTCAACTTCTCTGATAATTTCCTTGGGTATCTCATCTTATTCCTCCGAGTCACTATTCACATGTCACAGTCATTGGTTTATCAATAAAAGTAATAATAACACTATAGAAGGGAAAAGTATAAAATTAGTAATGAATAATGATAAAGGACAAATGAATTCAATTAAAAGTGAGAAAATTGTTCAAACAAAGCTTGGCTCAGTTGATCGAGCATTTATTTTGAAACAAAGAAATCTTAAAACAAAATTGCTGGAAATTTAAAATGCCTAGAGCAGCTATAAATTCTGCCAAGCTACCCAGGGACTCGGCGGGCTCGGGCTGGTGTGGCGGTCCAGTTTCTGTGAATAGCTCCCTTTGCCACAGTCTAAATGGTGAGGCCTTCTTCCTCCTCGTCCTCAATTATGGCACAACAATCCATGTTTTTGTCTTCCAAGAATAGATCCTTCAGCTCAGCTAGTGCTTCTTTTTCTGCAATTCCCAATATTGTGTCAGCCTGATGGAAAGCTTGTTCCAAACGGGGTACCGGTTGCTCAAGAGGGTAATATGGTCAACGCTGTGGATACGACCAATCATTGTACTCTTTCCATATATACTGGTATTCGAGCCCAAAGATGGTACCATGTTTTGTCAGTCGTACCGGCTTGGTGATACCCTGGAGGTTCTTTCCTAACCCTTTGCCAGGTTCATATCCGGAACATGCTAGTATGCTTTCTATTTTGTTACTCTACCACTTATCCTACGACATTGACCCGTTCAATGTGATGATAGGTTTCCTCTCTCCTTCTTCTATGTCCGATGGCCGGGATGTTTTGACTAGTGTAGATGGGGTTACTCCCATCTCTATGAATGATAACCTCCTGACGGTTCCATTTACGGATTGATGTAGTATGGAGGGCACAGATCCAGCAGCATGGATCGATGGGCAGCCCAACAAAAATATTATATTAGGCTGGTATCTCAAGCACTAGAAATTCAACGTCGAACCAAGTTGGCCCCATCAATAAACAAAGGTTGATTTCCCCGATTGTGGCCCTTTGGGTCCCATCAAAAGCCTTCACATTCATGCTTTCGGTCCGTATTTCATGGAAACCTTTGTCCAACATTTTTAAGGTGTCCAACAGACAAATATTTAGGCTCGAACCTCCATCAACTAGGACCCGGGAAATGAACTTGTCTTCAAATTATACTGTAATATGCAACGCTCAATTTTGATTCAGACCTTCGGGTGGCAGGTCATCTTCGTGGAAGATAATCTTATGGCTCTCCAGCACCTGACCAACCATGTTGGCCATTTCTCCGCCAGTGATATTATCGGGTACATAAGCCTCGCTCAATACTTTCATCAAGGCTTTATTGTGTGCTTCTGAATTCTATAGTTGTGACAAGATAGATATCTGAGAAGGGACCTTTTGCAGATGGTCAACAATATAATACTCTTTCGCCTATACTTTCCTCCACAGGTCATCCATCCTGGTCTTAATGACAGGCTTCCTGACAGTGGTATTTGAACCTCCCAGGTGTTCAGGTGTGTAGACTCTTCTAGTTCTAATCATTCCTTGTGCAGTGTTAGATTCCTCTATCTTAGTCTTCCCTTTTGCCGAGCCTCAGCAACATAATCCCAGGGTATTGCTTTTGAGTTGAATGGGGTATGGTTGACACCGTCGCAGTAGAAGGTGTGACCACTTCTACTTCAAATAGAGCGGAGGTGGCTGCGGGCGGAGCTACTTCTACCTCTAATAGAACTGATGTAGTTACCTCAACATCAATTGGTGCCTAAGTCTGAACCACAATGGGAGTAAGTGTAACTGCAACCTTAAAGTCATCGCCTTCTCGGATAAGCCCGATTGACCCCTTAGGGTCCCATTCCACATTTGTTTCTATAACATGTATGCCATCACCTATGTGATCAGGGAGGGGATTGTTGCGGACATTAGGTGCGACTTTCTTTGCTTGTATGAACTTGTTGTTAATGAGTGTCTAGATCTTATCCTTCAATGTTCGGCATACAGCAACGGTGTGCCCTTTCATACCGGAGTGGTATGCACAGTTTTTTTTCAGATTAACCTATTGAGATGGATTTTCTAGTGCCACAGTGGGAATAGGAGAGACTTAACCTGCAGCCTTTATCCTTTCATACAATTGGTCGACGGGCTCAGCAATGGCGGTGTATTATCTAGGTGGCTTGCGTTCGAAGTTAGGTCTTGGTCATGGATAATTTGGGTAGGTTGGTGGTGATTGGAAGTTGGATGATTGGGAATTATAGGTGTGACGGATAGTGGCTGGTTGAGAACATCTAGGAGATGAAGGTTGATATGTAGGTGGTGATGATTGGTATGTAGGTTGAGGTGTTTGGTATGTGGGTGGAGGTGTCTGGTAGGTGAGTGGAGTTTTTGGGCACTGGGCCACCATTACTGCCCCAACATCTCTCTTCTTCGATATATCGCATGATTAGGGTGTCTTATTCGTGGCTTGTAGTGACTCGAATTCGTTACCACCTCTCTCTTGATTCCTTCCTCGATCCTTTCCTCGAGCTTGATGATATCAGAGAATTTGTTATTTTTGATAACCATCAACCTCTCATAATATTGTAGATCTTGTTCCCTGACGAAGAATTTATTCATCTGTTCTTCATCCAAAGTGGGCCTGACCTTGGTGGCTTCCAACCTCCAACGAGTAGCATATTCGCGAAAAGTCTCAGCAGGTTTCTTTTTGAGATTCTGAATGTAGAAGACATCCAGTGCATTCTCTGTGTTAAACCTGAACCGGTCTATAAAATCTGACGCCATGCTTACCCAATTAGACCATTTCTTGGGATTTTGGCTGATATACCAAGAGAAATCATCCCTAGTAAGGCTCCTCATAAAGATCTTCATCTGAATCTTTACATCTTTTCCAACCCCGACAAGCTTGTCATATTAAGTCCTTAGGCGAACCCTGGGATCACCTTTACCATCGAACATTTCGAACTTTGAAGGTTTGTACCCCTCTGGAAATTCCACATCGGGCTGTATGCACAGATCTTCGTAGTTCAAACCTTCTATTCCTCTATCTCTTTCAATACCTTGAACTCGGCTTGTTAACTTCTTGAGTTCTTCGGCCATGTTCTTAATGAGCAGGTCTTTTTAGAGTGTTCCGGTGCACATGAGATTGGTTGGGTAGCATGTGGTATAGTTTCCACGTATATGGGGTTGCTCTAATGGGTGCGAGGGACTTGGGTATAGTAATGGTCATTGGTGGAGTTTTGTGGATCGGGAATAAGTGGTGGTGTATTTTGGGGAGTGTTGTAAGTGGTGGTTGGAATTGGTTGATGATGATGTTGTGGTGGAGTTGGTATTGGCAATGGATTGATATTTTTAGGGGGAGTTGCGTAATAATTTGGTGCGGTAGGATTTTGTAGCTATTGGTTTTGTGTGTTTTGAGGAGGTGTTGGGTTCTTTGTGTTTTGTTGATGGATGTCAAGGACATTGAGGGTGAGTGACAAATCTGCCAAATTGCGGACCTGCTCAATTTCTCCTTGCGGTTCTAGTATCTTTTGTTCCTGTATTAAAACCAGGTCACTCGGGGTAGGAGTACTGCGATCGTCAAAAGTCTCTGCATTCTCAACGTTTTCCTTTCATATTCCACTTAAGTCGTACATCTTTGATTTTCCTCTGCCTTTTGCGTTGCTTAGAGGAGGAGGAGGTGGAGGGCCTCTAGCTTTGGTATGATATGCTGATGAGGCCAGCATGGATTAACCAACCAAAGGGGATGGGAACAATAATAAAACTAAACAAAAACAAAAGGTAACAAGTTAGTGAAGATTCTGAAATGTTTGCAGTATTTAAACGCGTAATGCGGAATAGAAAATCGTGTCCTAATTTTGGAGCCTTGTTGTGCCCGAGGTAGGCCTAGCGACAAATAAATTTGGAGAACTTCAAATACCAATAAATTCTTCATTTCATAATATAAAAGTAGACGAATCAATAACAACACTAACATAATAATAAAACAAGTCGCTATTGGCACTTGGCCTTATTACATTTTAAGAAAAACAAGTAAATCTAATCTACTTAGTACCAGAAGGACCTTCCCCTGAATCGGTCTTCCGGAATACATCAAACGGATCACCTAGCTCGCATAGTCCCACCAGCAAGTAGGCTCGGCCCAGATGTCCTCCCTCAGCTCCCTCAGCATTTTGGCAATTTTCAATCCTCTTTATGACTTTGCCCTCCAGCTCTACTATTCCTCGCTCTAGATATTCCAGTTTCCTGTTGGAAGTGACCGCCCTCTCTTTCTATTCCTCAATAAACCTCATGTTCCTCTCATGTATTTCTCGATGCTCATTCTTAGAGTCATGGACCCTCTTGTGCATCCTGTTGTATTTGACTTGGGCTTCAGCTTCCTCGTCTATGATTCTGTTCCCTCGACCAGTCCTCGGTGTCACTGTTCCTTTTAGATTATCCTCCAACCATGCCGGGTAGAGAGGCTCGCATCCCGCGTGATATCTGTCTGGCTTAATAGTGCTTTTCTCCACAATGATTTTGCAGTGCCACACGTGCTAAGC
Source organism: Nicotiana glauca (assembly GCA_026770625.1). Taxonomy (NCBI): domain Eukaryota; kingdom Viridiplantae; phylum Streptophyta; class Magnoliopsida; order Solanales; family Solanaceae; genus Nicotiana; species Nicotiana glauca. The sequence continues at coordinate 291,905 of MU739519.1, forward strand.
TTGGCACTTGTAAAGTACGTCATCATCTTGGAAATCCGCCCTAAAATGATGACCCTTGGTACAACCTGTTTTCTGCCTACTTTCCTCATAACTCGCATAGGGACATATGGATATATTCCTCTCAACCTGATCAACACCAAGTGCAGAGCATCCCTGGACCTGATAATAAACTCGTCTGTTGGGAACCATTCAACCATCCTCTGCACCTGTCCTTCGGTCAGGTTGTTGAAGAACTCTACCCATTCACTAGCACTTTTTGGCTGAGCAAATCTGTGTGGAATGTAAGTCATCTACTTATGGTGATGGAAGGCAATGTGGTCGTTCCAAGACCTTCGCGGAAATTCTTGACGATAGATGCTCCAACAACCATAACACCAACAATAAATTACAACCCTCGAAATGTTTGACCCCTCTCTTTGACAGCGTTCCAGGAACCTGTAGATGTCAGCTATGATCATGGGGACTATAGTATAAGTCTGTCCATTAATCCCTTCAATCAGAGTTTTTGCGACCATGGCCAACCTAGTGTGGATTCTTCCCTTTTTCATTGGGAACATGATTAGGCCTAGAAAGCACACAATAAACACGAACACTCTACGGAGAATGTGACCCGGTGAAGTTAGGACGATCTCATCATGGTAAGTGCAAAAAGACTTGATATGGCCATACCTCTCGTACAGATATTCGAAAGGTATGTAGGAGTCCTTCAAGCACACTAAGTCGACATTCTTTTTCAACCCCATCGTCTTCAAAAATCCCCTGCCCATACGGTTTTCTGGCACCAAAAGTACAAGACTGCCCCAAGTCAACCCTGCAAGTCCTTCTATTTCCTTTAGAAGCGGTGTCATCTCTATGTCACCGAAACGAAACACAACTCTTTCACTATCCCAGAATAAGGTGGCAGCCTCGATCAATTTGTTGTTTGGTTCAATATCTAGCAGGGAAGGCAAGTTACCCAGGTACTTTTTCACATGCTTCTTGTCACTTGAGGAAAGATCCTCCCACAAATCTAGCAGAAATGAAGGGATGTTGATAACCATACCAAATCTGGGACTTCGTGCCTCATTTTTTGCAAAACAAAAGTGTTAAACCTTACCCCATCAGACTCGACTATTTATATATTTATGATCAGCATATCGGCATTTAGTTCTCCAAATTAATGCACAAAATGTGGTTGCGTTCGTTGGGATTATTGAAAACCCGATGAACGTTGGATAAGGCTTATCTTAAAGAATAATTATGTGGATAACATAACTGATCCGACTAAGTTTGACCATGATGCATGCACAATTTAAACAAAGCAAGGTTTCTATTGGGTTTTAGACTGTACCCTCAAGCAGAAAACTTGAGGGGGAAGGCATAGATCCTTGAACTGCATCGCTAATCGACTGGTTTTACCGCAAATAAGCCTTTCCGAATTTAAGGGTAGTAAATAGGAAGAATGCAACCACTCATTAAAGGATTGCTATAGGATTTGAGACGCACAAGTGGAATATGATGCGGATCATGATTTATGCAGCAATTAATAACATGTAGTCAAGTATTTTCACGTAGAAAAAACAATAAATACAGTATTTTAATAATTGAAAGACGGTTACATGAAAAAGGAAATAAGGAGAAGTCAGTTTCAGGGCAATAAAGAACTCATAAATGCTTGCAAAACATGCAGTTAAATTCAAATAATGGAGCAGGGTACAGGATAACATGCTTGGACTAATTTATAAAAGACAAGTTCATTATGTTAAGTGCCTGAAAATGTCCCCAGAGTAGTCATGTTATCGCGCCTCCTTTTTCCCTCCCTTTGATTACAAGGAGAGGTTTGGGTTTCAACATTCACGGGGAGTAATGACTCTTTTTCTTTTGGGAATTGGGTATTTGAAGAGTCGCCACCTAACAAATTATGGTGCGTTAGGGCACCTAGAGCGATTAATTCTTGGGTTGGCTTGCATTACCAGAGATTAGAGTAAGGGCTCGAAGTAACCTCAAGTAGAAGGAGTTTGGAACCCTTCTTGGTCCACAACTGTGGGTCCTGGCCAAACTTATATTCACAAATTAGTCCATATAAATAGTTAAATCAAATAAGCTGAAAGTAAAGCACGTTGGATAACTCAAGTAGTAAGATAAATGTTTGAGCAAGTTGTAAAGCAAAGGTTTATATAAAGAAAGGATTTGGTAAAGAGGGGGTCCTATGTTGGTTATCTTATAGGATCACCCCATGCAATGTCTAGTAACACTCCACAATGAGGGGTTACACGTGACATTAGCGCGTAGTCATCATATCCTATGTCTACCCTTCGCATTCCCTTATTGGTCATGCAAAGCGAGTGTTTGGTTAATGATTCCTATTGCGTGTTGCTACCCATCCCTTCTTAGTTGTCCTGGAGGAAGTTAGGACCTCTACCTATAGGTGATTCTAGAGGTACACCCTAAGGTTTTAAAAGACGAAAATTCTAAGGTGACAGTCAAAAGCATTTAGGAATTTCACACATAATGGGAGCAATGGAGAGGATCACAGTTCCTCCTCAAACAAACACATAAGCAGCATGACTCAAGCACTGTTAAGGTCTTTTATTAAACAATGTCCTAAAACAGGATATCTAGCTGAATATGTAGAAAAAGATAAACCCTTTTTGGACACGGAAGTTACACCCTAGTAGTTACCTAGGGACTCTTTTTAAAAGCCCGTTAAGATCAGAAAACATTGAGCGATAGAGACAGTTTTAGAGAATGCAGTTTTGAAAATGACCTAAAGTCTTGCCTATACACAAAATACTGATATCTATATTAATACGGAAATAAAACAGGTTTTGAAATAAACTCCCTTAATACGTATATGCATGATATCTAATGAGATTGAGGCAATTTAAAAGAACTTGTTTCAGGAAATGCTTAATACTTAATAAAACCAATTTAGAATCAAACTAGGCGAGGTCAAGTTGCTTTATTAGACTAAATTAACAGACAGAATTGCGAGTAGAGCTCCCTATATGCATGATATCTAAGTGTAACACTTAAAGATTTGCACGTATGGAAACCTACATAAATACTTGTTATATCTTAATCTGGATTAGGTCCTATAGGCGTGGCATCTATTATTAAATTAATTTTAAGACATGATTGTTTGGAACCTATAAGCATGGTTTCGAAACATGACAGAATGCAAAACCTTATAGACATGGTTTCTATTTGATGAGCAAACAAACTTGAAAGTGAAATCTTATGGACATGATTTCTATTAGGCAAATCAATAAGATTAAAGAGTAATATCCTATGAGCATATTGTCTATTTAGAGCAAACAGACTTTAAAAGTAAAGTCCTAGGAGCAGGATTTCTACCCGTATTACCCCATAAAGTATGCATCTACCCACCCTTTTTTACTAAATACCCCAATATCTATTTACAAATTATTACACGCCAATGAATGAATTACATAAATAGAAATAGAAAGTTAAGAAGCTATTTTATAGGGATCCTTAAATTAGGCCCAGATTTCTCAAAGCCTCCAATGGCCTCATATGTCGCAGTTCCATAGACAAATCAGAGTTTAGGTGCATCAAAGTTCCCTAAGAATCTCAAGAATCCCGGGCAGTGCTTATACCTAGACTTAGTAACTAAAGATTGAACAAGTGCAGTGTGAAAAGGCCAGCCTCCATATGCCAGAGTTCAGGGGGTTCTCAAAAGGATCCCAAGGCACTACACATACTAGAGGGGGCAGAACTTATTGACTAAGAGTAGAGTGAGAAGTGGTGGACACAAGTTGAAAAGGTTTTAGTAAGAAACTGTATTTAACAAAAGTCTTTTTTTTCTTTTGAAAACAATGTAGTAGAACAAAAGAGACTTGTTTGAAGATATGAACAGACGTTAAGACACCTTTGGATAGGTTTATACATATCTAGTTACCAGAACCAAGTAAATTCAGCAGTCCATACAGAGGGTCAAGGGGTTTAGGATACATAGAACATTTGACTGCAAACACACAACCCAGCAAAGGTCTAGGACTGGTTTGGACATGCTCAGAAATAGCTGACACTGGTATAGTCATAAAACCAGACATGAAGAACACAACCATATGGAGGGGTGATAGGGATTTGGGAATTCATGGGATATAGGATGGTAAGTATAAAACAAGTAAGAGATAAGACATGCTCAGAAACATACATAAAGGGGAATATACTGATCTAAAGGAAGGGGAAGACATAATAACATGTTGATAATGTAACTCTTAACTACAAATTTCATAACAAAACCATAAACAAAAAGCAAACTAGAAACAAGAGGAATTGAAGAAATAAACGAATCATGTTGTTGTTGGAACTTTAAATTGAAACTAGGATATACCAGTGAAGAGGAGAGTAAGCAGAATGAAAGTACAAGAGAGCAAAAATGGTTAGCCTTGGCTTGCATCCGACTAACTTAGAACAGTAGCAAATAGCACAAGAGAGAGTAGAGATTTTTTTAGTACGAGAGATAGTTTTGAACCCAAGTGTTCGTGTCTTGTGCTAATGAAAGAATACAGTATTTATAGCTTGAAAATAGATAGCAAATAAGGTAAGAATCATAGTAGCATGGTAATTAAGGAAATCAGAATCAGCCAGTCAGAAAATCTAGGCAAGTACTCCCTTAAGTTAAGGGAATTAATTGAAACGGTAAGAACCAGTAGCATATAAGGCAAGAAAAATCAGTACACGACTAATAAGGAAATAATCAAAGTTTACTAAGCATAAGGTAGTCAATTAGGACTAAGTTCAGAAAACTCCAATTAAGGAAATGATTCAGTGAGAATAAAGTACCACACCAAATAAGGTAGGGGATCAGTCAATTAAAACAGACGAGGTAGAATTTTATGGTTTTAAAAGAAAATCTTCCAATCAAACCATCAAATAAGGAAATCAGAATCAATCAAGAGAGAGTTATGATTCTATACTTCAACATATAAATAGAGAAGAACAAACAGACGTAGCAAACATGTAAGGTCAGCAATATCGACAGAAAGAGGCAAGAGATGAACAATCAAGATGAATATAATCACATAGATGTGATATAAGTAGGATAAGGACTCAGTAAAATCTATTCGAAGCACGGTAACCATAGAAACTTAACAAGAATTGAGTATTCATGCTAACACACAGAACCAAAATAAAGAAGATCTAAAATATTAGGGCTTTTACCATAGGCGGGTTGAAAAAGCAGTAAGAACATAGAATCAGTCAAGATATGCAAGGATAGAAGTTTCAAACATAAAGAATCACTTTAAACAAACTGTATAAGAAGTTCCAAAAACCCTAGCTTTAGAAGAAAGTAAAACAACTCGCAATCGATTATTTTTTGCAAAACAAGTTTTAGAATAGTGTAAAACATAAAAAGAAACAGACTTAAATCATCAAAAATAGCACAGATCTAAGATATACAAACGAAAGTTAGGGTTTCAAAGGAAACCCAAATAGAAACGGTAGAACCTATTATAAACTTCAAAGATCGTAACAAATATGGTGTGATTTTGCCCTAAATCACACTAGAGAAGCCATGAATAACCAAAACAGAAACCCTAGATACAAGTCGGCATGGCCCAGTGCCCTTGAAGGCCTCAGAGATGATGAGCAAGGCGAGAGGGGAACCATTGGAGGCTTGGGGTTGAAAAGTGATCACCGGAGAAGACTGGAGAAGGAGGCGGCAGTTGAAGAGAGATTATGGTTAGGTTGAGAGAAGAGAAGAGATGAGAGCATCTGAAGGCGGCGGGTATGGAAAATTGATTAGGGTTAGGGGGTCGTTTAGAATTAAAAAGGAAAGAATAAACGACAGACCAACGGCCAGGATATGATGGATTTTGGGTCGGGTATTTTAATCCAAAATTGGGTTGGGGTATTGGGTTTAATTTGGCTAAAATGAAGGCCAAATCTGGCTATAATTTAAATAGTCAATTTTTTCTATTTTAATTTATAATAAATAATACTCCCTCCATGTCATATCAAAATGAGGTACTTTCCTTTTTAGTCTATTCCAAAATAAATGACACATTTCTAAATTTGGAAATAATTCAACTTTAAACTCTTTTATTTTACCCATTTACCCTTAATGAGAAGCTTTTATAGCTACACAAATATCATGGCCCCACAAACTTTTTATCCCTTAGGCTTTTAAGACTACAACTTTCAAAAGTCTTTTTCTTTTTTCTTAAACTTTGTGCCAAGTCAAACTACCTCATTTAATATGAAACCTAGGGAGTAAGTAGTTTCTGAAAAATAATTTAATGTGACAAAATAATTTAAAATATATAATTATCATTTGAAAAATATAGGGAAAAATTTCACGCATATAAAATGTAATTATACATAAAAAGGACTAATATTGGAATTATATGCAATTTAGCATGAAAAATTATCAAATGTAATTATAAACAAATGCATAAAAAATATATCAACCATATTTTGGCATAAGTATAGAGATTAAATGAATAAATTATCATAACAATAATTTGGGAAATAATTATTGGGGATTTTATGAATAAAAGGGGAGAAAATAAATCAATTTAAACCCTTAAAATTATGAAAAACTATAAAAACCGCGTGCATGCTTTTATATATATATATATATATATATTGGCATAAGTATAGAGATTAAATGAATAAATTATCATAACAATAATTTGGGAAATAATTATTGGGGATTTTATGAATAAAAGGGGAGAAAATAAATCAATTTAAACCCTTAAAATTATGAAAAACTATAAAAACCCCGTGCATGCTTTTATATATATATATATATATATATTGGCATAAGTATAGAGATTAAATGAATAAATTATCATAACAATAATTTGGGAAATAATTATTGGGGATTTTATGAATAAAAGGGGAGAAAATAAATCAATTTAAACCCTTAAAATTATGAAAAACTATAAAAACCCCGTGCATGCTTTTATATATATATATATATATATTCTATTTGAAGGTATTTATGCATATTTAAAAATATATAGGGAAAAAGTAGGTATCAACAAACATAAATACAAATATTTGCATATGGAAAACTACAGGCCTAAATGAAAATAACCCAGCACTGTCTGGGTTTTCAACAAGCTCACTTTCACACGAATAGTACACCCATATCTAAGCGCCTCTCAAACATGAGAATGTGCTTATTTGCAAAGCCTTATGCCACACATGCACTCGCACCAAGCAAAAAATATATATATTGGCCACTCGACCCAAATAAATTAACGAACCACAAATGAAATCAATTAAATAGCCCTGATGTAATACCTCATAGAGATGCGATTAAATGACATATAGCAGGATTCACATAAAACATATTGGTTTTTCAGAACCAACAGTGACAATATTGATTAAACAAAGGACATGGGAATTAGGTGAATCAGTAGGGCTTAACTTCAACATGGTAAATTTGACATGGAAAACTAACAACATAGGTTCAATTATTCAACAGGTAATGGCATGTGGAGGAAAAATATAACATTAAGAGAATTGGGGTGACATGCTACTTTGAGTAATAGCCAGACACATACAAGATGAATATGCTAAGCCTTATAGAGTGAATTTAGAGTAAAGCATAAACCATAATTAGCCTAAAACTAAGACTCTAAGTCATGAAGGTCTGATAGAGTTATAGTCAGAGGGTAGCAATTACACATAGTAAACAAACAGATATGCACGATATATGACAACCAATAAGAATCCTAATCATACTGAGTATAACACAAAGGTTCTCAAGTTCATGGCAGGAAACATGTCAATTTAAGGTCAAGTAGAGCAGATAGATTCCAAAACTTATGCTAGTTGACTGTGCATAGTAGAGACTAAGTATATTGGAATTAAATTAGAAGATTTAGGCAATACTAAAGAGTGCAGGATAAACACAACATTAGAGTTATCAACAACAGAGCAATATATTTCGCTAAATATTGAGACAGTAATTGACACATAAGGTTCATGTAAGCTAGTAGATCATACATAAAGGATTCATCAGAAAGAACTTTACTCAAACAAGTTTTGGGCAGGAAATAATATCCTAAGAGTTTAAGTACAAGAATATCAGGCAAGGCATGAGAGGGGACTCATAACAAACAACGGGAGGTCAGAATAGTAGGGCAGGCTTAAGTTAATTAGGAATCATTCAAGTTTCACACATAAATGGGCATGCATCGAAGCTTAGAGTTCAAACACGTTCAGATACTAGCAAAGCAGATAGGTATAGAATAATTCTAAGGCAAACAAGAATCTGAACAAAGGCAAACAGTAGTATATTCATTCACAAAATCCTAAATGACATGAGCATACAAAGCATGAATACAAGCAAAAAGGAATGAATATGCGAAAGTCTCAGTACTTATTAGTTTGCAGAACTAAAGAGAAAAATAAGGTAGAAAACTAAATGCCAGTAGAAGCTCGTTTATCAGTAGCAAAGAGAGGACGGTAGAAACCCTAAATTCTTAGTGTATTAGAGTTTCCAAGGGTCTCAGATGAACCCCTGGCAGTACTCACACAGATAGAGGTTAAGCAATCAAACTTCGGTGGACTTGCCTTTCAGCCAGCCATGAATAATAGATGAAGAATAGTTTCAGACTTAGTAAGATTAAGAGTATAGTGATTAAGGTGATTAAAGTCTGTCCAGTAGGGAAATTGGGAGGGGTTTATTGTCAAGACCCTAAACCCAACCCGATCGTGATGACGCCTCTTGTAAAGACAAGGCCAGCCGACTCACATCCAATTCACTTTAAGAAATTAAAATAATAACTACTAAGTCTTTAATCAGAAATAAAATCCCAAAATAAGCATTTAACATTATAATTTATGAAAATAAAAGCCAACATAGTCCGACATCGGGATGTCACCAGTCATGGGCATCTAAAAGAATACTACAGTCTGAAAGTCTACTCTACTACTAAATAACTGAATCAAAAAAAAAAAAATAAGATAGAGGGTGGTTGCACTGGGCTGCAAATCGCCAAGCAGCTACCTAGTAAACCTCTGAAGATCTGCTGGAACTGTCAACCCTCAGTAGCAGGACTTGTAGCGCCCGAATCTGCACACAGAGGTGCATAGAGTAAAGTGAGTACTTCCAACTCAGTGAGTAATAAGAATAAATGAAGACTGAACAGTATAAAATCACGTTAAACACGACATGTAGATATCAGAGGCATAACAAAATCAGTAACACAATTTAACGATAAAATCTCATAAAAACACTTTTTTAGGCAGTCAACAATAAATCGGAAAAACAACTAGGAATGGTAAACACATAAGAACTGCCCCTTGGGCAAAATAACATCAAATCAGCCCCTCAGGAAATATCATAGAACAATACCAGCCCTTCGGGCTATATATCATGTCACAATGGGTACCCGCCATCACTGGGGGTGTGCAGACTTCTGGAGGGGCCCCTTACGGCCCAAGCTCCATATCAATCCATCTCGTGGCATCATAAACATGCTCTCGGCCTCATATAAATATCAAGGCACCTCGTGGCATACAATCTCATGCCCTCGACCTCATTATCATAATTAGTGTAGCTGCAGCGTGCAGCCCAATCCAAAAGTATCCTCACAATACAGGCCCTCGGCCTTACTTAGTCAGAATATCATAAGCCTTTCAGGCAATAGTAAAAATATGCAGCTCACAATATCATTAAAACATCATTTAAGGTTTCTAAAAAAAATTAACATAGCTGAGTCTTGAAAATATTAAAAGATCTGGCATGACTAAGAACAAGTATGAAATCAAACAGTGAGAAAAATATCATTAACGATCCCTTGAGGATTCAAACAGTTGGCACAAAGCTCAAATATTGCATTTATCCCAAAGTATAATAATATCAAATAATTAGCTTCAAAATATATACAAAAATAGTCATTCGGGATTGGCGAAGTCACAATCCGCGATGGTGCACGACCCCATGCTCGTCATCTAGCGTGTGTGTCACCTCAACACAGTCGAACGTTGTGTAATCCGGGGTTTCATACCCTCAGAATAGCATTTAAAATCATTACTCACCTCGAACTAGCCCGAAAATCTACTCTGCAACATGCTTGCCTCTCGAACCAACTTCCGAGTGCTCCAAATCTACCAAGTTCAGATTTTATCATCAAATTATACTAAACAAATGAATTCCAATTCAAAAATATTGATTTTAAGCACAAAATCCGAAATCAGTCAAAATCCCACCCCCGGGACCACATCCCGGAACTGGACAAAATTTATACCAAAATGTTCCTCATCATCTCACGAGTTCGTACATATAAAGAACTCAAAAATCGGAATTCGTTTGGCCCCTCAAATCATCCCTAGAAGGTCTCATAATCTCAAGCCCTAACTGCACCTTTTTTCTACTGATTTTCATGAATTAAACACTGATATTTTATACCTTAATCACAAATAATCGAGTTTTGAGGTCCAAAATTCTTCCCTCAATGAAGAACAATGATTTTCTCTCTTCAAAATCGCCTCAAAGCTCTTTTCCCATTCAAAAATTGTGTAAAAGGGTTTAATAGTCGTGGAGGGTTTATTTAAATAATGCTCAAGCATTTTACTGTTCACCCGAGTTATTGTTCATCCTAGTTACTGTTCATGCTGTTGTGAAAAAATGCAGCAACTTTTCTTCAAGTCTAAATTGATCCGTTAACCTTTCAAGATCCACCCGAAGCCCTCGAAAATCTCAACAAATATACCAAGCCACCCCATAACATCATTCGAACTTAGTAGAGCCTTTGAAACACAAAAAATAATATCAAAACACCAAAATCACATCAAATTCAAGACTATGAACTTTGAAATTCCTAAATTCCACCAATGATGCCGAAACTATCCAAAACAACTTCGATTGACCTGAAATTTTGCAGACATATCCAAAATAACATTACGAACCTGTTCCAACTGTCAGAATTCCATTACGACCCCGATAGCCTATTTTCCACTGCCGATCGTAAATCGCGAAAAACTAACTTTCGCCAATTCAAGCCCAATTCTACATCGGACATCATAAAAAATATTTCAGACATACTCCTAAGTTCCAAATTACCTTACGAAGCTATCCCAGCCATAAAATCTGTATTCCAAGGTCGTTTACCAATAAGTCAACTTCCGGTTGACTTTTCTAACTCTAAAGCTACTTTTAGAAACTAAATATCTGAAACCTTACCAAAACCATTCGGATTCGATCCGACCAACCTGATAACACATAACACGGATAAACAACGCATAAAGAAGCAGAAATGGGGAAAAACGGAGCGGTAACTCATGAGACGACTGCACGGGTCGTCACATTTATATAATGAAAGATTAGGATGAACAAACATAGAAAATAATCAAATAAACGTAAATAACAAAGAAAAATAGCACATGCAATTGGTAATAGAGCTTGGTAAAGAGGTGACAGAAATTTCAAACCCTAGTTGGGATCGAACTTAGGGAAAATCATTCACAAGCCACAATCATGGAAGAATCAACATGGATATACTATACAGAAGATATTTTCTCTTCTTAAGTGTATGGAACCACAATCGCACCTGGAACCATAGAATCAAAGCCATATCTATTAGAACAGAACTTGCCATAAGTATTGGAGTGATAGTATCATAAAAGATAAGTAGAATCCGAGTATGAACGCATACAAGGAAGGAATAAAAGAGAATATCCATGGTCAGTTAGGGTTAGTGTGAGGGTGGAGAGATGAGAGAATACAGAGCCAACTGGGTAGGGAAATGAGTCTGTAGGGTGTGGGCGATGGGTTATAAGGAGATAAATAATCACGATTGAAAAGGGAGTTGGGGGGGGGGGTCGTTTAAATGGGTACCGACCAGGTTGACATTAAGGGGTCATTTGGTTTGGGATGAAAAGTGGTACCAGGGATTTTGGGGTGCTTGGGCCACTAATGTGGTCCGAAAATAACTCGCAATTGGGCTACAAATTGAAATACACAAAAAATATTAATAAAATAATTTACAAAAATAATTAATAGATAATAAAATATTACTTGTGCAATAAAGTGATTGACAATAATAACTGAACTTGTGAGTCGCTTTATGGAAGAGCCTACTACCTCCCATTTGAAGGTAACCAAAAGAATACTTCGGTACATCAAAGGTACACTTGATTATGAAATATTTTATTCATTTTCCAAGGACTCCAAACTTGTTGGATATTGTGAAAGTGATTGGGCTGGTGATATTGATGATAGAAAGAGTACTACCGGGTTTGTTTTCTTTTTTGGAAATTTCGCATTTACATGGAATTCTAAGAAGGAACCAATTGTGACTTTGTCAACTTGTGAAGCGGAGTATGTGGCAGCTTGTTCTTGTGTGTGTCATGCAATTTGGCT